>JANRGW010036338.1:0-36607 GCA_024733675.1 Psilopsiagon aymara | reverse complement strand
TGAGGGTGCTGAGGCGCTGGCACAGGGTGCCCAGAGAAGCTGTGGCTGCCCCGTCCCTGGCAGTGTTCAAGGCCAGGCTGGACACAGAGGCTTGGAGCACCCTGCTCTATGGAAGGTGTCCCTGAACTGGATGAGCTTTCAGTCCCTTCCAAGCCATTCTGTGATTGTCTGTGAAGCATTTTTTCCTCCCTACTGCAGCTGGCAACGACATCCTAAAGGGTTCTGCTGCACATTCCAAAACAGAGATGAATGAGCAGTGTGGTTGTACCATGAGCAGCCTCACATAACTTGCAAGATTTTTGTCCTTTGAAACTAGCCACATACTTGTAAAGGTCCTTCTAATCCCAACTTCTGTTTTCTTTTATTAAAGTGCAACATCATTTTTTAATCAGCTTGTGTATACATTGAGCATGCCAAGTGTATGCAGTTGCAGTAGCTTCCCAAGCTGTAAATCCACACCAGGCAGCTGTTGGATTTGCTGTACCCAAAATAAGATTGCCCACATCCTGTCACTTGTATTTTAACACAGGAACTGGAGTTGGGAGAAATGAAGCTTTTATTCTGGTGCAACAGCAAAGAGAAAGGGAAATGACTTAACCTTTCCATTTCACACAAGAGAAGCCTGCAGTATATTTGGGAGCATCCACAGGCATTGATTAGGATCTTTCCATACCACGTATTAAGGAGGCAGGGAACAGAAAGACTGAAAGAAAGCTTTCAGGAGAATTTTGATATCTAAGTGCTGCTTCAATATCTCAATATCATTTGTCCAAGAATAGTTTGAATGCTGAATGTGTTTGAATACTGAACAGGCTTCAGTGATGAGGGAGCTGAAAGCAAAAATAATGCCTTTCACTCTTTATATTCCATGGACATTTTTCTGTTTTCTTTAATATCTTGGCTGAGAATATCTCTGCTAATTGAAGCTCTTTCTTTTACCTGTTGTGCAGAGCTTTGTATAGGTTACATTTTGATGAATTTCTTTTATTCTAACAGCCCATAAATGAGTTACATGGATGGAGGTGACAGCTTCCTACTAAGAAGCCTTCTGAATTGCTCTTGAGAGGCACTATCAGTTTCCTTTTCCTTTCACTGAAGTTGCTCTTTTTATAACCCTTGTTAAACATCTTCATTTTAATGCATTAAAAATATTCAGAAAGAAATGAAGCCATTTATGGCTACATTTGTCTGTATTATCTTTATTATAAAGCCTTATTATTATATAAATTTTCTTTCCCCTTCTTTACATGTACATTAATAGTCTCTCAAATGGTTAACGAAGGGTCAATGTCATACCACATCCCTAACGCCTAAGGAAGGCTCCCTATTTTCTGCTCCTGAAAGGAAGTTAAAGCATGACTGTAGATTGTCAAGGTCTTTGATACAAGCAGAAGCAATTAACATTAATTGTTCAAGATCATTCTTGTTCAAGATCGCTCTGGTTTTATTTTTCACTAATGAAAGTGGAAAGTTAATTAGTTTTTTCTTACTAAATGCATTAGTCAAATACCCTTTATCTCAAACGTGAGGGGGCATTTGGGCTACAGGATGCAGCACTGAACCTTGAAAACTCATTTGGGAGGGAAATATTGCAGATGTTGCCACAGGGTGAAAATAGGCACTTGCCTTTATTTGTGTCAAGGAAGCCTTTATGTTAAATGTCTGTAATGTTGTCTTTCACCTCATGTTGTGGTAATGATCACTGTGGGGAAATTGGCTGGTGTTGGTGCGCTGCATTTTCTTAGGATGGAAAACTTTGTGCCTGAATGCTTTTAAATGAGCCAATGGACTACCAGAAACTTGTTATTTGTGACAACCAAAGGCCAGCAGGGTTGTGCTTCTGATGTTAGCATACTGTGACTGTGCACACAAGTAGCACATGCCAGTGGCTGTGGATGATGACTTTTGGTAGTGGCCCACAGCTTGTTTCCATCTTGTCTGAAAATGGAACTTCTTCTGTGAAGCAAGTTCTGTTTTAGAAATGGGAAGCATGGAAGCCCTTTCTTATGTGAGTCTCTGATCAGATTTATCATTTTTAGATGCTCCTGTGTTCCTTATGTGTTTGCTCACATGGAATTAGATATTCATCACCAGTAAATAAAACTGAGTGGAATTGAATGGGGTTTCCAAGGAGCTGCCTCTTCAAGGTGTTGAGCCTTCAGGCTGAGGTACAATGAGGAGCTTTTTTATAATGCAGATCACAATATAGCTCTTAATTTTCCATCTGAGATGCTCAGATGCTTCCTGCTGACTTAGTCATTAATAGAACAAATTAAGTTCAACTATAAATAAATTTAAAAGTTTAAATCTTAATGAGGTCACAGAGGTGGAAACAAAGGAGACGGATGTAACAGTGAAACTGGGGGACATTGTGCAGTCAGCAATGGGAATAGTAAGAACCATCCTCTGCCTCTGATAGCTAAAGCACAGGACTAGAAGTGCCTACTCACATCTGGTAACAGTGGTGAAGCTGTTGTCTTGTTGATGCTGAAATTTCAGAGACTGTCAAAAAAGGGAGAGAAAAAAATGGGTGTGAGGGTTCCACCATCATTGTGCTTGAGATGACTGTAGGGACCGACTTCTTGGAAGTTATAGTCTTGCTTTAGAAATGAACCTGTCTACCAGCAGTAGATGATCCTCCTAAAAATAACAGACCTGCAGTATCTTGGGTGGCATGGTTAATGTGAGGAGTCCCTGCCCAAGGCAGAGGGGTTGGAACTGGATGATCTAAAGGTCCTTTCAACCCTAACTGTTCTATGACTCTACAGTGTTCAAGGCCAGGTTGGATGGGCTTGGAGCAGCCTGCTCTATTGGAAGATGTCCCTGCCCATGGTGGGGGTTAAAACTGGATGAACTTTAAGGTCCCTTCCAACCCAGACTAGTCTTGGATTCTATGATCCTTTAGTTTACCTTACTCCAGAAAGCCAAAGCAGCTCATGGCAAGCAAAGTTTCTGTTGTGAGTTTGTCCATCTGCCCTGAGCTATAGGAAACTCGTGCTGTTATTCACTTTATTACAGATGTTCCTAAGGGTAGGAAAGTTTCATTTTTAAAGACAACTCCTGCCCTGTCCATCCTTCCCCAGGTACAACAAACCCCTTTTTCATTAAATTGCCATTCATGCAACATCAGCCAGCAGCAGCAGGGGCTGGCAAAGCCTTGCCTCCTCTCTTCCCCTGTGGACTTGTAAAAGGGCGAACACCTGCATGTCCTCGATGTAATTAGGATGTGATGGGACAGTGCCTTCTTCCCACCAGCTGCCAGTGAGCGTGCTGCACTGCTCAGGCAGTCCTGAAACACTCAGCAAGGTCAAAAATTCTGTGAATCCTATTAAAAAGCATATGTAGAAATGAAAGCTTTCTACTCTGTGCTCAGTCCCAAAGACATACTGTGAATCTCAGCTGGTCAGAGTTGGACATGGTTCATCTGTTCCATGCATTTAGTGCCAGGGATTAAAGAATACGAGCTAAGCTGGGGTGGCTGAGTGCCCGTGTGAAGTGCAGAGGGAAGAGCTGGGTAGATTAAGGGCAATTGGATCAGCGTGACCAGGCCACTGAGATGCACAGCAGTCCAGATGGCAGGATCTTAGAGTGAAAACAAGCAATGAACATATTTCTAGCAGTATCAACTGTGTGTTTTTCCTAGAAGAGAGGCTGAAAGCGACTAAAACTGGAGGTTTCAGGCTGAACCCCTTGTCATGTGGAGGATGCAAGGCTTCGGTACAGCTTTATCAGCCAATCTGTTACGTTTATTAGAATTAAGATTTAAAAATTCAGGAAGCAGGAGAAGCCACTTAATGCACGAGGAGAAATAGCCATGGCCTATGTTTTTCATTTTGCTGGAGCCACCACAGATCTCACTGCCAGAGGAAGGGACCCAGAGAACTGTGGGACGCTGCAGTTATATCAACAAAACCCTTTATCACCACTGAGATGATGGCAGTGTCTGAATCCAATTTTATCTCTGTAATGTGTTGATGGTGCAGCGTTGCTCAGTGAAACATAGGGATCAATTCCACTTTCTCTTTGTACCCCAGATTATTCTTTCTGATTTCCCTGTGTCAGCACAGGAATGTTTGTTAAACAGAAATCACTTTCTTCTTCACAGAGTGCCATTAAACCCAGAGATGGGAGTTGCCGACTATAAGATATACCCCTTTTGTGGCAAATAGAGATTCAAAATGTAATCAACTATTGATCTAGTTTGTTCACATAAGTTTTAAGGAACCACTTCTTAAGGTAAATCAGGTTTTAAATTAGGTTTGTGTTAGAGGGGACCTTAAAGCTTATCCAGTTCCAAATCCCTGTCACAGGAAGGGACACCTTCCACTAGACCAGGATGCTCCAAGTCTCATCCAACCTGGCCTTGAGCAGTTGGGCAGCTTTAAACAAATGACTGCTGTTTAGAGATCACATACGTGGTAAAGGCTATTGAATGGAGATTTGGTGTTCTTATAGAAATGCTGCACTACAATGAATGTTTGGCTGAGATTCGGGCTCAGAGTTTTTGAGGATGTGCTTTGCGGCACTGAGGCTTTGGGCCTTGTCATAGTGTTGGAGAAAAACAGAATTTGCACAGGCAACCAATATGAAAAAGGGATTTTTTCTTTGTAAATAGAAAGCTGCAAACAGGAAAAGGTTGACCTGGTTGGCAGAAAATATGCTGGAGGAATCCAAGAGTCTCATTCCACTTCCTCCTTGACCTGGACAGAGTTCACACCCTGTGTGAAATCGTGCTGGGGAATAAATGCAACAGCAACACAGGCAAAGCCCTGTGCCCTTTCAGCTACAAAGTGCTGTGGTGGGTATGCCTGGATCTAGATGTCAAATTAATTACCTGAAGTTTAATTAGTTTAATTGGAGTGACCTATAATTTCCTATTACTTGACTAGAGTATACTAACAGATGCCCTTTGCCTGTTCACTCTTCCTTCCTTTCCCTTAAAAGCAGTTGCTGATGCTAATGCGAGATCTATGGGAATGGCAGGAAATTAGCAGTCATTTCTGCATCTATTTCAATTTATGAAGAACATGAGACCCTTTGACTTAGAGGAAATCCAAACAGATCAGGTTCTGGGCCTCCTGTTCAGAAATGCATCTAATTAGTGTTGACACATGGGTTGACTTGTGCTGAATGGTTACTAATGAGAGCCTTCAGCTCTGCCCCATAGCAACAAACCACCCCTTTCTCCACCTGCTTCTTCCTCACAAGAGAACTGTTCATTTGTCCTCTATACAGAATGATATCCTTTCCTAGCAGGAATAATATTTCCCTATTTTTAATCATATAGTCCTCATAAGGCTGCTGTAAATATACAGCTGTGATAACAGTACACCTATACAGTGTGTGCGTATGGACTGTTCCTTTGAATAGTCCATCTGACCAAGGTGAAAGAACTTTTCACTACCCAGATTTAGGAAGTGTTCAAACACAGTTAAGGAACTGATTTTCTTCATTGCTTTGTTCCATCATTCTTCCTATCTTCTGGTGATAACTTATGCAGTAGGTGCAACATCTGAGACTCTCTTCTGTTTAATTTGCTCTTAGGATATCGTCATGGCAGTCACACCAAGAGCCTCTTCTGAGAGCTGGGCTGCAATTGGATCTATTTGTTAATGCAGTCACACTGACAACACCCTCTATCATACAACTGATTGGAATCGCAGCCATGTTCCCAGTGTGGTCTAGCAGGAAAACATACAAGAAATTAAACAAGAAAATGGGAAAAATACTGCCCAAAGGGTAGGAAAGGAATGTGATGTAGAAAGCACTAAACCCTAAGGGCTTATGCAGCTGTAACCATTCAAAAGGCACTTGGCAAATTAAAGAAACTAAGCAGGGGTTGGCTGAATTAGCAGCGAGATAGGAGACGTCCAGGGAGAGCCCAGGTGCTGCAGATGCTTTGTTTCAGCAGGTGCTGCTCATTCGCCACATAGGTATTTAATCACTGCCCCAGGAGGAACTGGGAATGATGATGAGTTTGGGGGTGTTTGTGTTTTGTGCCATGGTGAGAGTAGAGACACTGCTTCTGCCACCCATTGGTTTGAAAGTAATGTGCATTCACATTTCTTCAGCTTATTAATCCCTCAATTAGAGAGAAGTTCTTTCTGCTGTAGCCTTGGAGCTGTTGGTGTCTGAAGGCCTTTGATGAACCAAACCAAGCCTTCTTCCTGAGCAGCCTGTGAAGTGTTGTCTGTGTATTGAAAAGTATGTTTGGGATGAAAGGAGCCCCTTAGTTGTTTTGCTAGAAAAGCCTGCACTATGTTATCAAATGAGGATGTTGACAGCCTCTACTGATAGGTACAGGATGGGCCCTGTTGCTTATTTAGGAGCTGCTGTGGTAAAAGTGACTGGCAGTGATGATATACAGTGTGACTCTTCCCCTTGATTTTGGTGTTGTTTACCACCTTAATGTCCTTTTCATCTTCCCTTATTATACTTAGAGTTTATAGGAGATGGCTTTTAAAATAGCAGGAGTGCTCTGGGACTACTCCTGATTTATTTCAGTTGTGCTTTACACCACTTTTTACAGTGCTACGAAGACTAGAGAACCTTTTATGTGTCTGTAATGGTATTAGAATGCGTAAGAATAATCAAGTTCTTCCACTTAAGGTCCATATCATGATCTAATCCTCTAGCTGCTAGGCAGGCAAAGAGGATTGTGTCCTATGCCCATACATACATTATAGGATCACATAATGTCCTGCTGGCCAGGAGCTCAGTTGATGGTGGCATCTGCTGTCCTGCTTTACCCTTGATATCCCTTTCTAACCCTTTAAGAAATGTGGACTCTCACAGTACATGCTTGATTCAGTCAGGGGATGAGGAAAGCAATCCCTCCCTTCCACCCCGTGGTAGCAATTCTGGAGCGTCTCTGGATGTCCTCTGTAATATCTGGCCCTGCAGAAGTGCTGTTGTTTCTCTGTTTCTGTGTGTAAGTCGCCCTTCCTCAACTTCTGCCCAGCAAAACCCTGTCACTTTGTAAAATCTGCTTGTGACAAATGACATTAATAAGTTTTTGCCACCCAGGCTGATTTGTCTGCTTGTCTGGGAGCTCAGGCAGGATCAGCACCTCTATTTCAAGAGCCTATGTGATGCTGAGGTTGAGCTAGAGACCCCAATTCCTTTCCACCCTTCCTCCTTTTGTTTTCAACCAGCAGCTCTACCAGTCCCAGGGGGACTTCAAGCCCTGTGTTCTTGTTTTGTATCTAGTGCTGAGGAGAGGAGGCCACTAACACTCATGTGTGATTATTGAAGTCTTCTCTTTTCATCTTGGGTGCTTTAAGTAAACTTAATCTTGTGTAATATTTGGTCCTTTTCCAAATGCATTCGTTCTTATAGGGAGCAGTAGTTAAAAAATAAACTAAAACCTAATTCTGAAATCCCCCTCTATTGTGAAGGTGTTTGCAGAGGAGAGCAGCAGCAGGAAGATCTCATCTGAATCGATTGCAGTAGGCAGCAGGAATACAAATGCTGCAGAAAGCAGGGTGTCCTACAGTGCTCTGGCAGCTCAACATAGAGGGAATCCATGCTATTAGATATTTGTTTGAAGTGGAATATTTTGTGTAATCATAGGGAACTAGTTGCCTCTTTAAAATTCATCCTCCTTTTTTCTGCACTCTATTTTTTGGTGTTATGAACCCTTCCTCTGCACTACAGTGATCTTGCATAGCCAAGTTGAAAAGGCTGTTTCAGAGGTCCCCTTTGGGCTATCCAGTTTTATGTAGACAGGACACCAAGGAACACTGAACTGCCTATTACTTTGGAGCAGAAATGGTGCTGCAGTGAGATTGATGGTGGCCATGTGCCTCTATATACAATGCCAGCTGCATAAATTACTGCCTCTTAAGGACGTGGCATAGCTAAACTTCACCTAAAGGCTGGTTGTGCCTCTGTTTGAGTTCTCTCTAATGCAGGGGTATGTGAATATATATACCAGGCTATGAAACCTGTATCTGCAAGTGGGGAGGGAGTGTAGCTGGAGTGTAAACAATTGCAAATGGCAACGAAATCTCTAGAAGCCACCGTATTTGAACCACACTGGTTCTCAACCATCTTGGCATTTGTAACGTGGCAGGATGTTTTATTAGGATCCATTCCCCCAAGGTGAATTAAAAGAAGGATTAAAGAGGCCCTATAAATCAGATTTTTATAGCTGCCTAAACCACCTGCAAACCATTGGTACTTGTTTGCAAAGTCTACCGTCATTCTGCTGTCAGATTGATTTGGGTTTCATTAGCAGAGCTGGCATTGCCTGTGCTGGCAGGATCTCCCTACTGCATACATTACTAGGAGTGTAATTGTAAGCAATGTCTTAATTTTGTCAACAGCATTCCAGAGAGCCAATGAAACCCTTTATGCACTATTTTTAATTGTCTTGGCTGGATGTTTTCTCAGCGAATTTTACCTCAATGGGAAATAACAAGAAGAATTGCTTGAGGCTATAGTAGTTAGTAAAGGCAGGAAGATGTTGTATGTGAATCCCATGAAGAACATTTACCAAGGGACTCTGCAGTATTTGTAAACAGCTTCTAATTCAAAAGACAAAATAACTTCAGTACTGAGGACAAGTGAAGGAGCATGTTTTGTAGTATGGAGGCACCAGGAAGTACTGCAAATCCAAATCCTGGAGGAAGGGCTTGGTTCCCTATGGCTGTGCAGCCATTGCACCATCAGGAGGTTGTTTTCTCAGATCGGTATTTTTCAACCTGGCACAAAGTCTATAAAATCTGTATGAGCCTCCAGCACATTATACGTGACCGAAATAAGTATCCAGGGGTGTTACGCTTCCCCTCTCCTGAAGTTTTTACTGAGGTTGGCTGCATCAAACATACGGAAGAAGATAATGGCTGCATGGTCTGTGTCTTCAATTTGGTGAAACGTCTCAAAAATCATTCTGTATGAATGAGGTGTCTATAAATATGTAATTAATGAACATGGGAGAAGCTAGCAGCCAGGAATCATGTCTGTGTGCTATAAATCCTGGGTAGTGTATGCTCAGTAAGTTACTCTGTACCACAATTGATTTTTGCAGTTGAAGGTTTTGAGTAGAAGGAATCTTTTTCTATTTGGTTGTGAGTAAATGTAGGTACTGCAATAAGATTCAAATTATGATGGGAGGGAATGCATTTGCCCTGTAAATATGGAGAGTTAATGTTGTGGTGTGTCCCTGCATGAAGTAAGGTTGTTGACAGGTTTATTCTTTTCCTCACACAAAAATGTTCATTATTAGCAATTTTGGTATATTAAATGGCATAGTAAGTGGACTTGTTAAATGTGAAAGTAGGAGTCCTTCTGTTTTGATTTAAAACCCATAGCAGATTTTGCTAATGCCTCTTTTACAAATGAGCATTTATTTCCCTGAAAAACCAAAGGTAGAGCCTGGGGATTCTAAAACAGCCCTGCAAGGCTGCTGCTCTGCTCCGCTACAGCTTCTCTCCCTCTTCTGTTCCTGTAAAGCTCTGGACTGAGATGACCGTTGCAGGAAGAGCTTTTCACATCAATCAGGACTGGATTCTGCTTGCCAATACCCAGAGAGCCAATTTAGCTGTCTACTCGAGTATGTGATCTAAGTCACACTGAGGTTAAAGCCTTATCTAAATCCTGTTAAAGCCAATGCCAAGACCCCATAAACTTAATTGGGTTTAGTGTAGATCTGCTTTATGGATTTCTTTTTGTATCTTAGCACTGCTGGGGTTTGATCAGTGAGTACCTCTTGATGAGCTGTAGTTAAACTCATCTGGGACAATACCATGTATACTTGCCTTGATTCTTCTAAATAAGGGTGGCATATGTAATGTGTAATCTAGGTTCACAACTAATATCAATATTCAAGAAAAACTATTCACAAGAAGTGAGCCTGATTTCTTTTGCCATCAAAAACAATCTCCATTTGGTAGTTGTGTTTTATGTTGGACACCTTGGATAGGGATCAGTCCAACTCCTGTTTACAGGTTTTGGAATTAATTTTAATGAATGAAAGGCTGAAGCAATGAAAATTAATGCATCTTTGATAGGTGAGCTGCCTTAGATGTCACACTGCTGAAATCCTGTGTACAGAGAAGGCATGGTGTTAGCTTTGTTCATAGGGGAGAAATTTGTTATCATTCAGCATCACAAGAAGGTTCTCTTTCATGGTGTTCCTGTATTTCCACTGACTTCAGAAAACTTAATCTCCCTCACAAGACAGTGTCTGTGATAAAGGCTTTATTTGCACTTTATTTGCATCTATATTCATTTAGGTAGGTTTATGGAGATAAAGGTAGAAGCAGTTGTGCCTTGAGTAGATACTGTCATCTGCACCCCAAATGATGTCTCATATTAAACACTTGGTTTTGACCGTGGGCCAAGCTGTAGATGCCCTCTTGTTGGCAATGACTTGATTGAGTGAATAATCTTACCAAGTTTGATACAAATAATCTTACAACTGAGTGCTTGCCAATGTGATGGGAGTTTTGGCACTTGAGTGCTTTTCAGTCCTCATGATTGATCTATAGACTGGAGAAGAAACGGATGGCAGCGTTATTAGCATTCTTGATAAGTTAGCAGAACTATCAAATATAGGACTTGTCATTGGCTTACTTGTGATTCAGGACTGGGGTCCCAGTTCAGAAGGGTTTTCTGGTGGGTTAACGTAGTAATGAGAAGCAAGTATTGGTGATACATCTCTTGCACGAAGTGATGAATTCAGTAGGACGTTTTGTGTTTGCTTCCCAGAGACTAGCCTTCTATGAACATGTTTTATTCATTAGCTCTTGTGAAGAAATAAATGACAGTGATTATTAAACATTCGTAGCATTTAATTTATTCCTCTTAAATTCTTCTGTGGCTTAATAGCCAAGGAAAAAGTTTGCAAGGTGATAGTGCAAGACTCCATCTGTTCAGATAGATTAAAGAAACCACAGAACAACTTTGAAAGGATGAACGCTAATGGTGGTGTTATTGCTCTTGCTGAGTTTAATTACAGAGAATAGGGACCGATAAATATGTCTACAGGGCATATTGATTGCTTGGTGAATGTACACATCTATTCAAAGGCAAAGTCAAAGATGTTCCAAAGGGATATGACCCATCAAGACAAGCACAAAGCTGAAAGGCGAATATTTGGCGAAGTGGATGGTTATGTTTGCTTTCCACGCTGCTCTGAGCTACTGTAAAAGGTCACTCAGTGCATCATGAGTAACTGTACATGTGCTTCACCATAGAATGGCTGGGGTTGGAAGGGGCCTCTGGAGGTAGTCTTGTCCTTTCTCCACTGCTCAAAGCAAGGTCAAGTAGAGCAAGTTGGTCAGGACTATGCATGTCCATTTGGGTTTTGATGATCTCAAAGGTGGAGATACCACAACTACTGAGGGCAGCCTATTCTGGTGCTTGGAAGGAATGAGAAGGAATGCTTATGTAGAATGCTCTTAGGTTTAAATTCAATTTACTTTGTTTCAGCTTGTGCTCCTTGTCATTTATTCTGTCTCTGGACAGCAGATAAGAATCTGGCTCTTCACTCCCCCATCAGGCACTTAGACGCATTGAGATCCCCCTGAGCCCTCCCTCCTCAAGGCTGGAGAGCCTGAGAGCCTCACCCTCTCTGTGTCTGACAGATGCTCCGATCCCATAATCATCTTTGTGGCCTTTCTTTGCCCTTTCTTGAGTGCCTATAAGTGAAGTTTGGACTTTGAATGTTTTAGGTTGCAATTCAGGCAAATGATTTCATTTCCAGTTTAGGATTTTGTCTGTTTAAAGAAAAAGAAAGTCAGGAAACATGATCCAAACTGTCTTCAGTCACTTAAAAGCATTCAAAATTTCTGCCAAACTTGCAGTAAACTCAACCCATCATTGTTGTAAAGAGTGAATTTAGCAAAAATAACAGATTTCCCCAGCGAGACCAGTAATTAGAGCTTTGATGGTGTTTATAATCACTGTGAATAGGGCAGTAAGTGTAATTCAGTAGCAGTCATTTTCATCCTTTTCATTAAATAAAAATTAAGGTTGCAAATGTGTGTTTTCTTTTTGGTAAAGGTTAGTTGGGTGTTTGTCTCCTGTAGGAACCAAATGCCCTGAAGACCCTGGATTGCTTATCCAATTACGGCTGATTTCCTAACTAAGAGTTTTTAGATATTAATTTTTAATGATTTTTAGATCGCTTGCAAATGCCAGCAATATTGCTTATGAATCATTGTCCTTTCGCTCAGCTCTCCTGGATTAATATAAATTCACTTTAATTACACTTTGAGTTGGAGCAACTGCATTTAAGCCTGCCTGGTTTTTGAGGCAGGTATTCAGCTCAGTACAGCTCATTAAAAAGCATTGGTATAGGTTAGCGGTGTGATTAGATGTAGAAGGACATACTGGGGGAAGGGGAATTCATGTGCTGCTGGAGATAATGCAGCTTGCCTTAAGAAGCAGTATTCTTCAGTTAAGCTGTATGGTTTTCTTTTGCTATTTTCTGTCAGTATTGTGTCAGCTTTGTGTCCATAGACGGGGGTATGACAGTCAACACCTTATGTTTTAATATGTTGATGTTTTCATTTGGATGTTAATGAGTTTTGGTGGAAAGATTCATGATAGTTTGCAGTTAGAGGGTTGATTCGGTGGTGTTTGGTGTTAGTGATTCCATGTCTTTTTGACTAGCCATGATTTATGGAGGCATTCCAAACCCACCCCTTGTGTAAAGGGAGCTCCTCTGCCGCCTTGGATATTCACTGGGGTATAAACACCATCGTTTCATATCCCTGCTGTGCTAGGACAAATGCAGGGAAAAAATCAGTTGCAACCAAGTAGTGCTGAATATGATAACATTACTTTTGATTTATACTGATGGGAAGGGGAAGCCAAATTGAGCCCAAAGGTGAAATCAGAGGTGTGAAATCTCATGTAGCCCACTGTCTCCTTAAGAAAGTGTCTATTTCTCTTCCTAAGCATCAATCCAGGGAAAAAGACCTGTGTGTTTCATTTTTCTTTGCTGACTTTTTGATGTGATTAAATTCATGGTGCTGCAATGAAATATTGCCAAGGAGGCCTTGCAGCAGAAGAAATAGTGCGGTGTTCTTCCAAAGCCAGCAAGTGCCCAGCAGCTTTCTCTTTAGCATAATTAGTGAAAGCACTGTTCCACTAGGACCTGTAAATCACTTTTTCTCTGCACAGGGCACTTCTGTTAAATGCTGACTATCTTCTTTCTATCCACTGGCCAACTAAACAGGCAGAATGTTAACACCTTAGCGCTCAGTGAGACGTTTGGAGTCTGTAATCAACAGAGAACTTCTGCTTGCATAGAGTGATTTAATTTCTCCAGCCATTCATTTCTGGGCGAGTGATGAACTCGTCATTTTAGGTGGCTGATGTGATATTTATAGTGGTTGTGGGCTTTTATTATTATTTGAAAGAAAAAATCTTGTTGTGACTCACATTTCTTTGCATGCCTCAGTTCCCGGAGGGAAGCATTGCTTCTGGCATTTGACTAGGTACTAAACCACTCGCTTCTCAATCCTTTCACTGTGGAAAAGCATTTCTGTGAAAGACCAGTCCTACTGGCTTGAAAAGACAGGTAGTGTCATGGCTGAAGCCTCTGGCTGCGTTTTATTCTACTCTTCAAATTTTCCTGACACTTGGAATCACCAGAGGGAATTGACCTGAAGGGGGGATAACTGACTCGCACTGATTTTGTACTTCAACCAGTTTCAAGAAGAAACCCACCCTCCAAACACCCTCACTGATTTATCTTTAACTGCCCGATGGTCTGGCCCCACTCTCACTCTCCTGTTTTTCACTTTCTTTAAAGGTGATTTTCTTGGATTGGGATTCATTTTAAGTTCTTTCCACTTGGTCCTGTGCTGGATGGTTGGGTTGTTGGCTGTGTGCAGGAGAGATGGTCCCTGAGTAAAACCATAGCTCAGGGTTATATCTCAGCCCAAATCTTAGCTCCAAGTGTTTCTTTTCTAAACATTCATTGACATTTAAAATACCAAGGTGATCGATTGGAGATGTAACTGCAGACTCTTCTTCCATGGAGCCAGGGAGTTTTCCTACAATGGCAGGACTTGCTTCTTTGGAAGAAACCCAGAGCTCTTCTGAAGCTGAGAGCAGCTGCCTTTACATTGCTGGTGTGTAGTAGATGGGATTGGGTATGCCCAGTTTTGTACTGAAAGGCCAAGTAGTTATTTTCAGGGTCACAAAGTGAGAAAATGAATGAGCTGGAAATAGCAGCCGAGCGTCCTGATTCCCTATCTTGTGCTCATAAATACTCTGCCTTCCCCTGCCACCCCTGCAGGCATCCTTTGCTAAGGTGTTTGGCTGAAGGGAGCACAAACGCACAGCAAGCCTAAGCAAGGCTTGTGGCTTTTGAAAGGTGAGAACAAACTTTGTTTCTTGCTGCTGAGCTGGTCACTCATCCCCCAAAACCTACAGAGTCCTTTTAGCCAAAACCGGGCTACATCTCCTGATGTTCCTGGGAAGTTGAGTGTTTGGAAGGTGGTTTATGAGATGTGGAAGGATGCGCTTTGCACACTCTCCTTTCTGACATTGGAAGAAGTCACTAAGCCACTTACTTTTTCAGTACATCACATAAAATGCAAAGTGTATTTGATGAGGAGCCACTTACACAGTTCTTTACAACGTGTAGACAGAGTTACGAGGCTGGGCAACAGCTTTGTTGATGAAAGAATAAAGAAGTCGCATGGTTTTTCTTCCCCCCTTTGAAATGGGCAGAATAAAAATTTTAATTACTTGTTTGTCTATAAATAATTCAGCGAGGTTATAGGTTGTGCTTATACACAGGCACACACAAGTGAGATACATATCTAGTGCTGGAAAATTACTTGTGCCTCTCATAGGTAGTAAATTCTCCAGGTATTTATGGGCAGTCATAGAGGCTCCCGTGCATGCTGACAGAGAAATAGTTTGTCAAGGTGATCACTAAAGGGCAGCAGAGGGCAGCAGAAAAGGGTCTTCCCTGGGCTGTGAAGGCAGGCAAGTATCAAGCTTTCTGTAGATTATTTTTCCTACAGAGAAGTGACTTATCTCACGGGCAGGAAAAAAGTCCTCACCTCTACAGGCTGAACAGTGTCAGATTGCTCTGTTGCCCATAGTCTTGCAGCCATTCATCATTATCATCATCACATGTTCTTAATCCCATTGCCTGGAGTCCTTTCTTTCCTGAGGGTTTGTAGGGTTTTAAGGATGTCCTGTATTCTGTATTTCTGGTTTTATCCCTGTCAGCACAGCTGTGTCACCAGCGAGATGACAGAAAGGTCGTCTTGTGCACCACTTGTGCGCCTGTGGTGAGCAGCTTATGCTGAGCTTTGCACTAAGTACCTCCATGCGGTCATTTCCTTACGCATGCACATCTCAGCCCAGTCCTTCCCCTCTTCCCAGGTACTCGGGAGTAATTCCTTGCAAGATGTAGTGTGAAGGAATTTGTAGGTGATTTCCTGTTTGGATACAGGAAGATTGATAAAGAAGATATGAGAGGGGAGGAGTTGTGCATGAGAACAGGTAATTGTATGTAGAAACCAGAAACTAGGAGCTAGCTACCTATCAATAAAGAATGCGAGTTGCTTTATTTTTTTGGGAAGAAAGGAGACTGAGTCATATATCAATTAACCTTAAGTCAGATAAGTGGCTGAGGATTAATTTACTAGATAATACTGGACTCTGCAAGGATAGGGAGGATTTGTTGGAAACTATTTAAAGTATAATTAATGTTCCTTTTAAATACACAGAGATAACAATTAGTTGAAAAAATCTTTTTATTAGAAAATGGACCATTTTCAAAGGAAAATAAGTGTTTAAGCATCCGTTCCCAGCTGCTGGAAGTGATGTGTTTTCATGCAAGACAAAGGAGCTTTCCAGAGTTACACAGGAGAGGATCATGTCCTCATATTAAAAGGCCGGAATGTAAATGCTGAGCTGCTGAGCATTTGTGCAGGCTGCCCATTAGGAAGCTGATAATATTAATTGGAGCTCTTTTGCCTGGCATGGGGCCTCTGCACTTGCGTTCAGAGCAGGGTTTGCTTTGTGCCCATTGCTGTGATGCACTGAATCATTGCCGGGGTTCTGAGCTGCTTCAGTTTCTGCTGTCTTCTCTTTTTCCAGGGGTGAGGTACCAGGAGAAATCAGCAGCAGTTCTCTCTGTTTACCCTTTGGGGCAAAGTGCATTTTCAAGAAATGTAAATATTTCGATTGCTAATTTATACCCTTGGCATTCAGGGTGACTTTTTCAAGTGACTGACGTGCTGTGATTAGTTGCTCGTAGCCTTGTAATTAGCTGAAATGCCATTTACATTGCTTTGCCTTGCTGTGTGTTTTGCTGTGTGGGTAAGCACTGGGAAGGAAAGCATTTGTATGGGTACTACTGCAGATGCTGTTTAGCTCAGGGACAGAGCTTCTCTTTCAATTTAGCAATGTGTTAATAATAAAAGCAATTCTGTGCCACCTTTACTTACAACACCATAAAAACTGAGCCTGTGTCTAATTTGTGTACCCTTTGAGAGTCTAGGAGGACCTGACCTAGGAGAATTACACCCATGGAGAGTCTTTCCTGTGTGCATACACTGATCGCTTTTGGTTCTTTTTTACCTTTGATGTGTTTTTTCATTTGAAGATCTCAAAACCTTTCAAAGTTTTCTGCGAAGTTGTTCACCTCCAAAGCATTTAGAGATGTTTTTTTTTCTGTTTCTGCTGTGGTTAATAACCTGCAGAAAGGCCATGCTTTATGCTGTGGATCTGAAGTAGTGTTAATGTGTATCTTTCCACTGAGGTTTTGATTTTGTGTCTTATTGTCTGGCATGTTTATTACCCAGGTTCTGCAGTGTCCCTCTGATGTATTTCAAGTACTTTGTTGAAAACAGATGATGTTTACAGGTAAGAGTCAGATCTTTAAAAGGAATTAAGCGCCTAAGCTCCTCTCAGAGATTGCCTGCATGCTATAGGAGGCAATGTGTTGGGGTCTGCTGTCCACTCCATTGTGTCTGAGATCCTTTTAGTTGATCAGTGTTTTGTCTCAGCTTCTATTGTATCGCCTCTAGGTTTAATGCATTCCTGGTGCTGGTAGAGAAATGAAGTTTGAGTCAGCTGCTGCTATCAGGTCTGTAGAAGAATCCTCCAAAGCCCTTTGCCATCCATTTAGCAATGTGGGTAAGCGCTTCTGTTTAGCTGGAGAAATCATACTATGAGAGATGTTCTTTTATTATCACTTTTACATCAGAAGGAGAACAGTAGTATTTTCACCCATCAGTAGGAAGCAAAAGTGCCTCTTCCTTCGGATTCCTATATAAGTGGATTTCACATTACTCAATACAATGCATTTCAGTGATTGGAAATGTCAAAGTGATTAGGGAAAGCTGGCGTTTTGAAAGTGTTGGAGTGCATCTATGGCTACACTGCCTGGCAAGAAGCTTCAAATTATCTTCAGCTGCTAAAACACAGGCTTTCTAACCCACAAATGTGACATTAATTTCTCTTGTGGTGCAGATTATGGAGGAAAATGCCCCTGCTTGGCTTCCTCTGGTTATGTTGTGCATTCATAGCAGTTTCTGAGAGACCTAAATCCACAGGATTTTGGGTATGAAAAATCTGTTTTACAATAGCTGCAGTTCAGTATTTGCTTGCATTTAGCCAATTTACTGAGATCATAATATTGATGATGGCTTCATTTCCCCATGAAAGGTGATGTTTCCTGATACAGTCTGCGGCTCTCTCCTTCCAAACAACTGTTACTCAGAGCTTTGCAAGACTTTTTCCATCAGGAACATGTTGAGTATAGCCTGGCTTATTTAGGAAGTGTGTGCACAGGCCAAATTCAGATTGACTTAAGGCCAAGTTAAACACCTGAGCACCTGAATGCAATGTGCTATGTGATGCTTTAGGAAGTATATAGGGCTCCTGTCACAGTGAAAAAAGGAAGCGAGACCCTGGCACCACCAGATGGTTCAAGGTCCTGCAGAAGTGCTTTTAAAACAAAAGAAAAAGAAACCTTTGTTCAACCTCACGCGAGTATGAAGTAAGCCAAGCAGCTTTACACAAAATGAAGACATTAAGTGTGCTTCCACCCAGATGATAGTTTTATAACCATGTTTCTTGATGTGCAGTTAAAAACAATTCTGAATTAGCAAGGTTCTTGGTGCTTCTGACAAATTTGGTTTTCTCCTTTGAAATAAGGTTTTATTAAGGAGGTTTTTCCCCTCTTATGATTTATGGTAACTCGCCCTTTTTCAGAGCACCAGTTTCAGGTTGAAGTCTGTAATAGCACAGCTGATGGAGGAGTTGGGGCATTAAGAAGTTGTCAACATTAAAGATAGCCTTTCATGTCAGCAGAGCCTTTATTAAAGCAAAATTCCAATTGGCTAAAAATGGTCCAACCCTGTGTGCTCCGTGTGTCTGTTCTGTTGCCAGGTTGCCCTTGGGGAGGATTCTTCTTACTGCTCTTACACGTTAGCTTCTGTGATGACCAAAATGAGAGTGGATGTGTTGTAATGAAAAATAGATACCTGATTTGAGGTCCAGGGAGGTGACTGGGGTGTAGGGTGTGGAAAACATAGTTCACATTCAATTAAAGGCATTTACTGCTGTAAATCATCTCCAGCTCTGCCTTAGAGTTATCTTGCTCCAGCAATGACTGAAGCCCACCTGAGGAGCAGGGTTTGGGAAATAAGTGATCTCAGAATGGATCATTACTGGTTAAGTAAGCATAAAACATCCATGTATTTTCCCACAGTTCTGCTGTGGGGAAAATAAAAGCTGTCTGTTTTTTCCTATTTACTGTAGTGGGTTAGTGAAAATCACCATTTATGAAGTCACTCATAAGAAAGTAATAGCCTGAGTAGTGCTTTGGGATTAAAGCACATCCTTAAATGATACTATAAGGAATCATTTGTGTAATGCAACGCTGATCTGTAGCCCTGAGATGGGTTTACATCCCATGATTGACCAAACATTGCTGGCTTTATTGCCCATGATGATATGTAGTGTTCTTGTATTTTTCCTTCTGTGGAAAAGCAGCTTTTGTGGCTGGTGATATTTGGCATTGGTGGAATGCACAGGGCAGTGAGTGGAGCTTTCCTTATCCAGGTGATGGACGGTGATGTTTGCACTAGCTCCAGATCGATACTGGGTTTTGCTTGTGCCAAGTGACTGCACTTGCCAAAGGGGAAGGGAGCTGTGAAGAGATGAAGGCTAAGAGCCAGGTAGGTGAGTAACTGGAAAACAGCCAGTTGCCATTTTTCTTTGTAATGAACACCCAGGACCAAATTCAGTGGCAGCATTATGCCAAGTGCTTGCGTTAGAAATCATAGTGACAGTTTATTTGCATCCAGGGAATGCAGGGAACCAAGTCATACAGCCTGGGGCCCTCCAGAATAAATGCAGTACAAGATGAATTAAAAAATGATAAAATGGTTCCTAAGCCAGTTTCTATGATGGTAATGGTGAAAATGCCAGCAGATGGGATGGATTTTGTAGAAGAACCATCTCAAAACACATACGTGGAGCTGGAGCGTTGGATCTTGATGTTGGATCTGTTGAAACTTCAGTAGAAGGAAGTTTTAGACCAGATCTTGAGTACTTCACAAGCATGTTCCTGTGTTAACAGCAATAGGCTGACACCAACACTCCTCCTTCCGCTTAAACACTCTTCTGTGCTGTTTTCTCAAGAGATGTGATCATGCTTCAGTGTTGGGTATGAAGTGCTATCTTGGAAACGTAGCAGTTGTAAGAGCTGTGACTTTTGCAGTGCCCTGAACACTTGACATTTCATCCTCATGTCTCATTATGGAAACCACTGCATCTAGGAGCATGCAAATAAGCTCTTCCATTACTAAAACATGGACTCCAGGCAGGTCATACTTACATTTGACCCAGGGGCTTGGTTTTCTTTCTTCTAAGAATCTTAGTTCACCTCTGTAGATCAGAAAGAGCTTCCCTGATGGTCTTCTTTGTTAAAGCCTTTAACTTGGAACAAGGATGGCAATTGTGCTCATAAGAGAGCTACAGAGATGGTTTTGCTGCTTTGGATGACTGAGCTAATTCATTATTTGAATAAGAATCTTATTACTGGATTGTCATCCATTCAGGACTGTAAATCTGATTAATCTGAATACATGAGATTTGCAAGGGGGTGTTCCTGGTTTGTTTTAAATATAGCTGACAAAAACTGCATTGCTTTTTAAGTAACTTTCTGGCAGGTCTGCAGTTAAAGCTGTAGGCAGCATATTAAGTCCAAGAAGAGAATCTGGTGATTAAAAATGAATTTGTTACTTGGACAGTACCAACAGCTTAGCTTACAATATTTGGGAAAGGGCATCTGTCTCCCTGCCTTAGTAGATGAGGAGGAGGCAGATAGAAACACAAGGAAGAGCCAATCTATCCCCCTACACTGCTTCCACTTTGCCAAAAGGCGCTGTACTGCCTGTTCCAGTGGGCTGCTGCAGCTGGGAGTACATCTGCTGCCGTGGTGCCTCTCGCCACAGAGGTTGTCCCTGAAGGTTTTCTCTGTACTGGCAATCTGTCAATAGAAATATTGACAAGGGCTGCCACACTGCTGGGTATTTTAACCACATCAACTTCCCCACAAGGAATATGGCCTGTGCAGAGGTGCTGAATGGCAGTTGCACACTTTGTATGGATAGCAACAGTTGGAAAAGGAATGTCCCATCAGCCTGGAATATTATCTGCAGATAAATGGATGTGATGAAGTTTTGTTTTGTAGTTAGCAGCAGATTTACTCTATCTAAATCAAATCCTTGATTTTCAGTCATGTAATGTAGGGTCCTTATTCTAGAATATGCTAGAAGTTATCATGTGCCAAAGGGCTCACGGAGGGGATGTCCACAGTGCCAGGATTCAGGAGGTGACGCCAAGACTCAGCAGTAGGACTCAGGTTGAAGTTGATTTGCAGGTAAACATATGGGAAGGACACACACTACAAGGGGTACTTCTGAGACTGAGGACCTGGGTGGAGATAAGAGAATCTGTGTTTGGTTCCATATGTCAGCATGAGCTGCCTGTAATTTTTTACAGTCCATGAATGAATTCCTCTGTTCTTGGTAGCTGATGTCAGCATGGCTGTGTCCCAGGGCAGTGAAAATAGATGTTAATGAGCAGAGTGGGCATCACAAATGCTTTTCTGCTCAAGGCATCCTAATATATGCTAATAGCAACCAAGGAAGCCAATACTTGGAGTGCTGTAACTGCTTAAGCAGCTCTCCAGCAGAGATTGATTGCTGGGGAGAAGAGAGCATGGACAGTGGCATGGACGTGGCTGTGTCTGCTCCAAGGGCATGTGCAGCTCTTTGTCCCGAGCTTGTAAAGAACGCAGGCTGATGTTAATGAAAACAGTGTCTGAATTACCTTGAGTAAGAAGGTAGTTCCTGTAATACATTCCAATGCATGGAATGGCTCTGCCAGCATCTTGTGTAAACCTTAAGTGAAATTTGGAATGGCTGCTTTAAAAGGAAAATAAGACTGCTCACTGGGGTTTTAGCTGGTTTTTAAATGGGGCTGGTGGAGGTGCAGCAAGATTGGCTTGGGCAAAGTAGTTCAGTTTCTGGCTTTATCATTGGTGGAAATGTGATCTCTACACTGGAAAGTGTCTGGGTATTTTGTTGTGATTCTGTGGATGTTAACAGGGAAAAGAGATTGGGAGAGGAGTAGGGAGGGTCTGGGGGGCTGAAATTCATTCAGATAATCTGTCAGTTATTGTCTAGTGCTGCAGGGGCCTGGCAGCTTGGACATGGATGCTGCGGTTTTTTTACAGCCCTGCCTAATGGAGCTGGCCTTAGTGTGTCAGTAGAGTCTAACACTGTTTGCTCATGTCCCATCTCTGCTGCAGCCAACTACGAAGAACAGCAGTTCAGCTTTTATCAAAATTTTGATGCAAGAAATAGTGCCTTTTTGGGTGCTGAGAATGGTTTCAAAGAGAACAACTGCAGGACAGTTCTACTTTCTTCTGCTCAGCTTTGATTAAAGCCTCTTCACAGTTATTTTTAAGAATCACAAGGCATTTGCTTGTTGCTAAATATAAGACGCATGACTCAAAGAGAATGCTGAGGTCCAGATTTTGAGCAATGAATCAGTGAGATGCTTTAAGCTCTATTAAATCCCACTTCAAATTTTCAACGTTGCCAACAAATGTAAACAACAAAACTGAAGCTAACATGTTGTTTTGGTCTGTATTTTTAGGATGACATATGCTGCCGATTCTCGAGAGCACCTCACAGACACGCAAGCGCTTTAATACTGCTCTCTGTAATGATTCATGTATACGTGACTTTCTCTTTTCCCTCCTAACTTGGGCTTGGGTTGTGCTTCTGAAGGAGATTGATGGTGTTCCCATTGAACATCGCACCTTGTTTGACCATCCCTGCAGAGTTTTGAGTCTTTTTAAGGTGTTTAGGAGTCTAAAGCATATTGGCATAAGACGTTTGGGTTTGTGGGATATTTTTGTGCTTAAGGTGGTTTTGAAAATCCCAAGGAACATTTATTTATGCATTTAAGCATAAATAAGGTGGATTCCTTCACAAAGCTTGTTACAGAGAAGCTGCCACTTGTGACAGTGAGAGAGATTCTAAAAAGAACAAACCAAAACCACATCAGTCAAGTTTCTAGGGTGAATGACCTTCATAATGCCTCATAGATGGTTCATTCCAAAGCTGAATTTTAAGCCATGTTTCTTCCAAGGACTTCATTCTTTTTCCTTAGGCTACAATCTTGTAGCTTTTAGTCATCTTCAGTTGATTTTCAAAAGGTTCCTTCACATGCTGTAAATATTTTAAGTCCAGACTAAATGAGGGAGCATCAGTGCAAGCATCCAGCTTCCCATACAAATGTATTCTCCTTTTGGAACTGACACAGAACTATTTCACTGTGCCTGAAATGCAGCTTAAGTATTAAAATGTTCTCATTTTTTGTCTGCGATTGGGTGGGCACAAAATATTGATGCAGCTGACCGCAAGCGCCAAACCATCAGTTACATAGAGCTTAAGGATCTGGCTGAGTATGTGAATGAATTCAGATGTGCATGTCCAACTTGGGCTTGTCATTTTGAAAATGAACCCATTTGTGAAGGCTGGTGCATAGGTAACTCCTAAGGAATGGAATTACACGTTGACTATTTTGTTAGGTGTCTTTCTGTTCAGTGCTGCTTAGTTAAGGCGTAATATCTTTCAGTATCATTCCATTACATAGGAAAAAACCCCTTCACAAAGAGGCTGTAGAAGGTTAGCATGAGGCTTATTCAATGCAGAGAGAAGGATTTGGGATATCACTGAAGTGACAAGAATCATTGCTCTATAGGCCTGACTTCCCATTTACTGCCTATTTACAGAGTGTGATTCTCACTTGTGCCAAGGGGTTTTCCTATGGTCCTGACAGGCATGAGATGCCTTTCTGCTCAAAAAGTGGATTCATTTGAGTTTTGAAGTGCTGCCTTTCTGCTTTTCCAGTACTGTGACTAAGGCAATTCATACCAAATTTACATCACATCGAAAACTTGCATTGACTCTGGGTTTGAAGCTGGAAATCCTAATCAACTAGAGTGCATTATCAAGCCTGATAAATCTTACCAGACCTTTTAATCACTACAGCTTAGAGTTAGTGCCAGAGCACGCAGCCAGCTGTAATATATACGACTTTCGGTAAAGTTGCAGAATTCCTGCAGTTTATTTAGGATAAGTATTAAGATGTTCTATTCTTGTTTTATGGACAGGATTTAAGCTGATTGTAAGCTTAAATTGCCGGGTGTTTTTGGTTCCCAGTTTAGAGTTTGTCAGGGGTCACAACCTTGGGGTACTATTGTAACAGCAGCAGATCTTTGGAATGGCTGTGCTAATTTTGATATGTATGAGTGTGCAGAGACACTTGAGCTCCATTGTACGCCATTTCTTACTTTTCAAAGTGCAACTTTTGTCCACTTCCATGATCTTCCTAAGTGCTGGACTGAAAATCCCTGCATATCACTATGGGCAGGAGCTAAACATCAGTGATGTCACTTTCTAGCTCAGTTCAGTGAGCTTTAGGCTGAACTTAACAGAGTTCTTCCATATTTTCAGCCCTTATGTTTTTGGCACTCCATTAGTTCCCTCTGCTGCTTACATGTAAGAACAGATTTAGCACCTCCAGGTACCTTGGAACTGACTTGATGTAGCTGGGTGAGTTGGTCTGTACTGACGGGGTTTGTGCTGTGGATCAGAGCACAAATTGGCACCCACTGCCCATGGCTGTGACAGCAGCCTGTCCGTGAAGACATGTAGCAGAAGCAGAGGTACTTGGGCTGCTCGCCATCTCCCTCTGGGCATACATAGCTCCTGCTCCAGTAGTTTGTTGATGGCATTTTATTATCATCTTGTTAGCTCTGTATGGGAATGATTCTTGTAGAAGCAGAGGCTGGTCCGGCCAAAGTGGTTTCTGCTGTAGAAAGACGCTGTGTTGCATGTCTTGATGTGTTGTGGAGGTGATTGGTGTAGCCCATACTCAATGTCTCTGTCTTGGGTAGCTGCAGTAAAAGTTGTGCCCTGCACTTGAAAGCAGGATGGGAAAAACCATTTTCACATCTCAACTGTTCATCTATAAAATGTTAAACCTGAAAAGCTCTCCCCATGTTTTCTCTAAAGAAAACAGATAACCTTGGCATGCTCTGTAATTGTCACTCCTCTTCCCCTTGGCACTGCTGGGACACGTGCTGCTCATACCCTGAAGGCAGACAGCAGTGCTAAATTCTATCCGCCTGTGAGTGTTGCTTTATTATCACGAGGACTCAGAACTGAGCAGACTCTGTGCAGGAAGATATTTCAAACTCCTCTTACACCTTCAGTTTGGGAAATTACATTTTGCCATGTAGTTTTTAATCTGTCAGTATAGACCATACAAAATGACAAGTGAGCATGATTTAATTTTATGATAGCACTGCATTAGATGACCACATTATGTTGCTGTAAAAGAGGGATTTGAAGTAGTGGTGAGCTTTGCTCTTCTTTCCACATTTGAGAGTCTTGTTTCTTGAAGTCTGACAATAAAACCTTAAGAGTGTTAAGAACAGCTTTACTGTTGTCTCCTGGGGCCTCTTTATCCATATTTGGCAAAATAGGTATCACATAGGCACCGAGTGTTTTGCACTATTTATTTTGCATCATTTTATCAGGACTTATCAAAAGGTTTTGTAATGGAGATCAAGTCCAATCCTTTATTTCACAGATGGGAGAATCCAGGTCCAGGGAGCATAAGCAATAAGCAGATGGCCAGAATCCAAATCCCCTTTTAGTTATCTGTCCATGCCTGTGTGTATGAGCCTGCATTGTTCAGTGGAGTGTGACCAAGAGCTACTGGATATGGCACATCTCTATGCAGAGGCCAAGTAGAGCCCACAAGCACTAGCTAGACCCCAGGGGCTCTGGACCCATGGCCCTCATGAACACAAGGTGCATGGCCCCTGGTCCTGGAACTAATGGAGTTATTGTGGGCATCTCTGCTCAGAGCACTGTTGCACTGAATAGATGAGATCTAGCTCCAGGGAGCAGACATAACAGTGGCTAAAACTGTATCAAGGCCTCTTCTTTGTTAGCAGTGACTTCACACAGGGGAACAATGAAGTGGTGGCTGCTCTTGGCTGTTATTCGTAAGGTTGCGCAGCTTGGGCTTGGCTTCAGTGACTTTTTATCAGGATAAAATTGAGCTAATACCACTCCTGTATATGATCCTGGTAAAACCTTGTCCAGGAAATCATTTACAATCCCAGGCAATCGTATTCAAAAAAGGTAAACTGAAGCAATTGCAGAGCCAGAGGATTTAGGGTGGTCAAGGAAATGATTAATGAGTGATTAGAATACTCATGCTTCATGAGCTGATCAGGGAAAACTGTGATGAAGCATCCTGTGGGTCTATACAAGGCAAGAGGAGGAATACACAAAATTCAGGCTGAGGTTAAAGTGAGCAGAAGTGGGCAAATCTGGACCTGGGAAGAAGTTGGAGCAACCTCGATACTCGTTTCACACAGCTTCGGAACAGGAAGCATGCAGGCAACAAATCACTTTTTGGAAGATGTTATTCCATTAAACTTAATTAAGAAAACCCAAACACCAATAATATGAGGGTTATAAGCTTCTGTTCTTTATTTTAATGAACAAGCAAATTGCTTTAATCTCTTCCAACTCTCTGATGCTAAACAATTTATACCATCTGAGAATCTGACCCTGAACTTTCAGAGGTAAACGACTCCATTTTATCTGCTGCATCATCATGGGAAGATACATGTGTTCATGTGCAAGGGAAAAGAGGAGGGAAGCAGAGTTCCACAGTGTCCCAGCCAATGAAAAATCCTGGGATTGCAAAAGGGCACATGAATATTTGGCTTCTGTTTTGGGCACTCAGTGCGGGAATGTAAAGCAAGGACAAATAGCAATCCTGTGTGATCATTGTGCGATCTATCCTACTGAACCATGGAAACAAAATAAAGTCATAAAATCCAAGGTGAGCATCCACTGAAGAGTTCCTAAAGGGCTTCTTGAGAAGATGCCAAATTCAATACATCTTCAGGTGCCTTAAAGTTCATGCAGAGAAAACACACTCTGCTGCCAGAACTTATTAGAATGTGCTCTTATTAGAGCTCCGAGGACAATTGCTTGGAAGGCATTTAGTTCAGCTTCTGTATCTTAATTATTGAAGTGATGAAAGTCAACAGGGCTAATCTGATTTGTGGGAGTAATTGAGGTCAGGGGAAGAGGGAGAGGAAGGGGAGGAGGTTCAGCAGTTAATATAAATGAAATGATAACTTTCACTTCGATAAGCAGAGAGCAACCTAGAAATAAGTCAAGTGAATTTTACTCTAAAACATATAGGGCTTTGAAGGCAAACCCCATAGATTTTGTAATATTCTGTAATACCCTATAGAACACTCGGCAGAGAGGGAAAAATCACTCTTGTGCAAAACAGTCCAGTCCACTTTAATTATCCTCATGTGCACCATAATTAAAGGAATCTTAATAAATTAATGCAAACTATTACAGAGAACACAAAGGAAAAATAATTGCAAACCTACCATGAGTTGCAGTGTTGGGAGTCCTGCTGAGATACTTGGCTGGTTTACTTCCTCTCTGTTTTGTTCTTCTCCCCAGGATGAAGTGTTCCAGTTAACACTGTTATCATTGACCAGCAGAAAAAGCTGATGATTTGAAAAATAATGGGAAGCAAGAGGGCACAGTTATTCCTATGGATTTCCTTATTTCTTGGTATTACAATTAGGGGTTAGACATCTCCATCCTAGCTGATGTTCTCATCGCATTCCAAAATCAGAATGACTCCACATTATTTAATTGTGAATTGAGAACTATTTCTAGTGTCATAGTTGAGCTCTAACACAAGTTAAGGGAATAGATGGTAAAAGAATGATAATAAGTGTAATAAATGGCAGTTTGTGGCCTCCAAATGTGGCGCTCCCATTAAATAACATTTGCTCACTGATGTATATCAGATCCACGCACCCTGTCAGCATGTGGCATGAGCAAAACATTCTCCCAAATAGTTCATATTTACCTGTGCAGAAGAAGGAATCATCCTCGAGGCTTGTTAGTATGTGCTGACAGTGTAAATAGTGCTGGTAGGGTGCTAATTGGGATAATTCCTCAACATCCGAGCACAGTTACAGCTTTTGGAATTGCCTCTGACAGGGCAATGACAATTTTCTATACTAGTGACACAGGGAAGACAATCTGCACTGTGTCGAGCCCCAGCCATGCTTGCAGCAGTCTTTCTTCTCCTCAGGTAAGCCAGGACTGAGGGTTAAATTGCCCTGAGGCTTTTAATTTTATGATAGGTATCTGTACAAAATGTTTCTACTGCTGAGTGTGGAGGGGAAATATCCATTTTTTAGCTTTTTCTACCTTTTTTA
This sequence comes from Psilopsiagon aymara, assembly GCA_024733675.1. NCBI lineage: Eukaryota > Metazoa > Chordata > Aves > Psittaciformes > Psittacidae > Psilopsiagon > Psilopsiagon aymara. Next base: position 8,748 of record JANRGW010036338.1, on the reverse strand, counting down.
TTTTAAACCCATGAGACTTGCTCTAAGAGCTGCTTATTTGTAAAGGAAAAAGAGTTTACTTGAAATCAAAGCAAGTTAGAAACTGCTTTTAATGCTGATGGTTCCCTTTATCCACAGCTTGGGAATTAGCAGTCTCCAAATACTCATAGTTGGTGGTTCCTTGTGGTGTAACCTATGACAAAGGCTGGGTAAAAAGTATTCCTGGCCTAAGGAGTGAGAGTGGTTGGTTATGGTGAAGCGGCATAGGGTAGGGAAGGGAACCATCCCTCCTTTTGGGAAGGAGCAGTGCAACGGTTTGTTAGGCAATAGACTTGGAGAGATGCAGGACACTTCAATCCTAATGCTTCCTTCAATTTTGCAAGGAGAGACCAACAGAAAGTGAATTTATTTGGGGTTTTGGGTTCATTGATCCCCCCTGAGGGGTCCAATGATGGGGTCAAAGGTCTGTAACAGTGCTAGTCAGTAGGAAGGTAAGGCTTGATGCTGTGTGGTTGAGCCTGGGTGACTATGTAAGTCATGTTCCTTTGCAGTGATTACAGGAGCTCAGATGAAGCTAGGCTTTAAATATCTGCAGGCACCAGAGAGGGTCTGGATTCTGCCTAGTTTTTGGATTGGAAGTTGTGTTCTTCTCACAGTGAGATGATCTAAATAGCTGGTATCTAAGAAGGAATTAAATAGATTACCCAAATCTTGTAGTTAAGCTCTTGCAGATGACAGAGGGCTGCAGCATTAAAGAAATCCTCAGTTGCAGACTGGACAGTTAAGGTGGAAAAGCAGGTATTAGCCTTGTATTCATGTTCAGTATTTGCAAATTGAAGAAGGCAGCATGATCAGCGTCTCAGCTATTCTGGCTCTCCCATATGAGAGACATAGGAAGCATATGAGTGCCTCACATCCTTCCTCAATTTTCTGGAAAGCGGATGTGTTTTTATAGCTGTCTACTTCATGGAGGCTGAGAAATGAAATTGAGTAGCTTCTTGTTGAAATTCTTACTGCTTTTGGGTCAGTTTTACCATCAGCACCTGTGGTTTGTACTTCTCCTCTGGCAGCTCCCTTCAGGGCTGGGCTGACTACTGATAGCGCTCATGCGTACTTGATTGTACTGTTGCTGAAGTGTTGTTTGAGTTTCTGCTTTGCTTTGAATGTAAATGTGAACTTGATAAGCTCACAAGGACACTTGTGTTCATACAGCATTCATGAATGCATGTTAAAAACTGCTATAAAAGGACACTTCTTGTCTTCAGCTAAATTGACAGCCACTCTTTCAATATATGCGAGTTGTGCTTGAAAAATCAAGACAGGATTGTCTCTTTTCCAGCTAAGAAAGAAGACTTTATAATGTCTGCATGAGTGAGAATCTAAGCTATTTGCTCTGATGTTTTCTTTCAAGAGGAAACATCACATTTTGCTTTGTTTTGCTATATAACTATTACTTTCCCCTTTGCTTGTCTGTCTTTAAACCACAAATTTCCATGGGTACACACATCTGTGATTAACCTTTCGCTGTCATTCAGAGCCTTCTCAGTACGAGGAGTGTTTATTGTTTAAGAATCATGATGTTTAAGAATCAAGTTGCCCAAAGAAGAGAGCTGAAGGTGATAAATTGTAGTGAACAGGATGCTTTTTTCCTTATGTTGGGCTTTGTATACCTGCTTGCAACATGCAGCAAATCAGGAAGTCAGTTCAACTGGACAAAATGAGGCTAAAGGAAAAAGAGAGAGGTGGGGAATCATCTGCTTTTCTTCAGCCATTTTTTCCTGTCTTCAATAACAGGGTACCATGCAGTACCACTTAATGTCTAGGCAGATGCACATTGACTGGAAATGAGCACATCTTTTCTGCTGGACCAGATTGTGCAGATGGATATCTTGCCCTTAGATAGTTATCACTGCACAAGCAGACCGTTGTCCTGCACTCTGCTCCTTGCAGAGATCAGGCAGACTGCCTTTAATCGGCTTTGAATGAAGCCAGCCAGCTTCACTTACAAACCCGGTCTCAGTTATTAAGCTAACTTGGCTGATTTTGCTTAAGGCAGAGTAAGGAGCATGGCCTGCCCTACCTGTAGATCTTTGCAGAAGGTAACCTCCAGCCCATGGCTTATGCTGCAATGCAACAGCATGTTTACCCAAGCTGGCCATTTACGGAACAGATGTCTGAGTTGCCTCAGTAGCAGAAGTGTTAAATCAGAGAAAAGACTGACTTGGAAAGAATTTATTACATTAGCAGGTTTTTTACAGTGCTGGCATGAACAAAAGCACACCTTGGACCTTCACCGCAGTAAAGTCTAGAGATTACCCTAAAATCAGAGTAGGCTAACTTCAAATGTCTCTTAATTCCCAGTTCTTTAGTTCATACAGATCTTTTCTGCAGCTCTAAGGCTCTCTTTAAAACTCCATTCTCACATTTTACCTACTGGGATCTCAACGAAAATACTACTTAGAAATACAGCACACTCGTGACAAGATGAGCAATAGCCCAACTCCCAGTAAGCTTTGACAGGCAGGCTCCAAAGAACATTGCTTGAATGATGTGAAATGTTTCAGGGTCAGCTTTGTACCCTCTCCCTTGCTGAGCAGACAGACATGAGCCCCAGCAGAGAACAGTGTTAGTGCGAGGGGGGTGTGTGTCTTTTCGCTGACCTTCCCAGTACAGGGCTGGACATCTTTATTTCAGCTGCTGAACTGGTGCAAGAGAACAATGATGTCAGACAAATCAGAACTTTGAGTGGTGTCCTGAGGTCAGGACAAGTTGCTAACATTCTTCAGCTTTTCAGAGCAGTCTACACTCTGATTCAGAGATTCACTCTTAGGATCTAGGTTACTTTAGTACTTGCTTAGGTTGAACAGGCAGCCCTGGCATGGACTTCATTTTCCTCCAAGTGCATCTCCTTCAAAAGTAGGTTGAATTTCTTCCAGTGGCATGTTGAAGTTGATGGAGATAGTGCCATCTCTTTAAGCTGCTCCACATAAACAAGAAAACACTGCATATTTAAATCAGAAACCTGGGGGTTGTACAATCAGATTGAGATCTGCCATGTGCACGTGTCTACCTGAAACTTGAGGAGTTGTACTAGTTCAGACAAAAACTGTTCGCCATCCGTATCCCCAGTGAAGCAGCAAGAGAATACTCTGAGCAAACACAGTTTGGCAAGGCTTGTTACACTAGATCACATACATGAGGAAGGATATTCAAAAGGAAATGGAATCCTAGAATGGTTTGTGTGGGAAGGACCCTTAAAGCTCATCCAGTTCCAACCACCTGCCACGGGTAAGGACACCTTCCACTAGAGCAGCTTGCTCCAAGCTCCTGTGTCCAACCTGGCCTTGAACACTGGACATGGAAGTCTTGCAGGTTTCTCTGTTTTGCCCTGGTATTAGTATAGAACTCAGATATTTCTGTCCCTGGATAAAACCCCATGTGTTGTAATACCTACATACCACAGGATGGAGTTACAGCCTCAACTTTAGATTTTTCTTGCCTTCTAGCCAAACTGCTAATGTATGTTTGTAATGTGTTTGGGATTTTTAATACGTTTTACTTGCAACAGATGTGTACGACTGTGTTGGGAGAAGATTCTTCCATATTTCAAAGAGCAGAAGAAGGTTACACCTGGCACAAATCCTGACTATGTTGTATGTTGAGGTTGTGGGTTGTACACGGTGCTTATCTTGTTACTTTTATGTGCTTTAATCTGCTGTGATTCAGTATTCAAGAAGTTCACTTTTCCAGAAGTCCTGTGGACTCTGTCAAGAGTTATGTTCCATATATACTGCTCCCACCTAGGAAAATACACTGAGGAGAACAGTCTGTGGGCGTCATGGAGGTGGTGCTGACGTGTGGGATGGTGCAGCAACAGCAGCACAATGTTACTACAACTGTGGGCTGGAGGCAATAATGAGCAGTAATAGAAAGTCTTCCAGGAAGGATTGCTGCTGAGAGTGAAAAGAAAGCATAAAGGCACCTTCTAGGGGGTTTTGTTTGCTTGTTTGCTTTTGTTCTCCTGCTGAAGGAAGAGACTGTGCTGTAAAAGTAGGTGCTCTTGAAATTCTCTCTTTGAAAAGAGACCTAATGCAATGAGGCTGAAATACAGTGTGTCCTGGAGCTGGCTCTGCAATACAGCTGCTGTGATGGGGAGAGGCATTCCCAGAGGTTTCGTCTCCAGACAGCCAGGCTAACCTTTAGCAACATTAGTATTCTTCAGCTTCTCTGTCTGTGGAAAGGTGATAGGATTTAATTACATACTGAAAAGCATTATGAAACTGAATCTACTCGTGTTTGTAAAACACTTGGAAACCTTCAGGTTGTAGAATTGGCAGTATTAATAACTGCCATCTACAGCACCCTTGCAGCTTTGTGCCTGTCAGTCAGGACACAGGAGTACTTTCTCTTGGGAACTTCATAATGTCCTTTGTCATTAGCAGAGCTGCTTCAAAAGAGGTGGCTGTGGAAGTCTGCAGAGCTGCCTTCATGTGATGGCAACTGACTCGCTTCTCACCTCCCAGTTACTGCACAGTTGAGTTTTTACATCTGTCTAAAAGCTCATCTTCAATTTTAAGCATTTTTAAATCTAAAACAATAATTGGAGTCAATTTCAGTAAATTCTTCATTAAAAGCTAATAAATTCACTTTTTTAGTGTTGGAATTTTTGAAGGTATTTGTATCACTAAAGTTGCACTAAAAAAACTCTGCCTCTGTATTCATAAGACAGGTTACTCTGAAGGCAAATGGTGTTCTGACATTCCGGCTCTGCTTTCCCCTCTTGAGATATTGGTTGTCTTTATTTCCTTTTCTATTCAGTATTGTAACAAAATATTAAGTGAGGATTTATGCCCTGTGCTGGAGAATGAACATGGAATCCTGGATTTTGTGAGCTTCTGGACTTATGTATCCTCAATAAATAATGGAATACAGGGAATCTTTATTATTTGGAGCTGGGTTTGCTTGGTCTTTTGCCTTGTCACTGTTCATGAAGTGAGGCCAAGTGAGATTGGGTCAATACCTGCTTGAGAAATCTGAAAGTAAAGGAATTGGTATCCGTGAGTCACTGGTGAGAGCTTCTGTAAACTGGTACTTTGTAGCATGGAAGAAACTAAATTATCACCCTTTGGATGACACGTAGGACTAAAGTCTTTTGAGAAGAGATGCAGTCTGTGAGGATCTTGCAATAAAAAGAGGAGCACAGAACTCAACAACTTAAATACTAGATGTGACACTGCTTTTGCCTAATTCATAGTATTTTAAGTGTTCTTCTCAAATGATTCTCTCTTTCCGGTGGCTCTCACTGGGAGAAATCTCAATTCAACAGCAGTAATGTAATGTCGGAAGCAATTTTCTTCTACTGATCTCATTTCTCACATCATCTTGTATTAACCATGTGTCACTTGAATATTTTTCTGTGTGTGGACTTCAGATCACTTTAAACTATCTGCTTCTGTATATTGGGGTAGGAGTCTAAAATGCTTCTATGCTCAGTCATACACTGAATTTAGGGATCTGGCTATAGGCTCAGTTCTGAGAGGATATTCCTGAAGATGAAGGCATTGCAGATTTTAACTTACGTCCAGGTGTGTATCCTGCCCTAAGTGGAGAAATAAGGACTCGATCAATCGTTCTATTAATTGAGGTGTATGTGTTGGGCAGAGCCTTGGGTGACATGGTTTAGTGTGAGGTGTCCCTGCCCATGGCAGGGGGGGTTGGAACTGGATGATCTGAAGGTCCTTTCCAACCTAACTACTCTATGATTCTGCATCAGAGCTTTAGATTTGACCCAATGTGGGTTTTGGAAGGAAATGATACTTGTTTGTTTGGGTTTGTTTCTTTTAAGAGATACAAAGAAATAGACTAGAATATAGACTAGAAATAGAAAATAGTGAGATACATAAAGAGATGTGAAAGAAACAATGATTTGTACAGCCTCCTATTCTTGTCCCGTGCTGTCAGCTGGACTTCAGTGTCTCCTAAAATTCTTCCTTGGCTTCTCCTGCTGGCTCCTGAGCTGCCCCCAGAATAAACCAATGGCAAGTCCTTATTTACAGGGCTCAGTCTGCTTTAGAGACACATTCCAAGACGTGTTCTTCAGTATTCTCAGCTCATCTGCTCCCACCTGCTACACTGTCCACCATGCTTTTGGGAATAGTATTGACATTTAAGCTAGCTTTCAAAATTACTTTTGGCTGAGTAACATTTTCACAGCATTATTGTCATCCAGAACCCTTAAACTGATGGGAATTGAAGGGAATGTCATGGAACAAATGATAAAATTATTCTGCTCTGAAGGTGGTACAAATGAGAGCAAAACCTCTCCATAAATAACATGATTACATGGATATTAGTGTTAGAGTGCTGTGCTGCTTCTAAAGCATGCACACCCAAGATATCCAGCACTTTATTGTTGAAAGATACTCCTGAGAAGATCACTGACTACTGCTGGCTGCCCCAGGTAATGCAAATGCTGCATGTAGTTACTGTGGTGGTGTGAAGTCTCGTGACACCCAAACTATGGATTTCTTCATGTCTGTGGCCACCAAGCAGGCATAAAACCAGGAGTTTAGCACTAGTGCGTTACAGTTAGCTTAACACCATGTGTTCAAAATAGCCCAATAGAGCTAAGCAATCAGTCATGGCAACATGTAAGACACGATGAGAGCACCCACCCTCTGGCATGTGCACAGCCAGGTGTTGGGGGGTGAAACTGGAAGTACTCACAGGTTTCAAGGTAGGAAACAGTAGTTATGGTCACTTCCTTGGAGCTTCCTACACAAAGCCCACTGAGTCTCAGCCGGCATCATACATGCTGGGACAGTAACTTGTTTGGTGTGGATGCTGTCTGTTACAAATACATCATGTCTTTATTTAAAGTCTAAAAACAATGGCAAATTCACTGCATCCCTGGATATGTTGCTTGCTAAATCAATTTTCCCATTAAAAAATGGATGTCTGACTCCAGGATGAGGGTACCTTCATAGAAAGTGCTTTAATCCCAGCATTTGCTAGATATCTATAAAGACATCTTTCTTCCATAGGTACTTCTAGATCATCATAGGCCAATAATAATGGGCTATGTCATCTTCCTGCAGTAGGTTACTGTAAAGCTGTCAACAATCATTTGGGTTTATAGAGACAGCAATTAGACTAGATGTTTTTATTAAATTGTGAATGTTACATGAGTAGTAGAGAAATAAAAATAACCTTTAGTCAGAATTATACTGGCAGTATATATCATTCGTATTTGGGATCATGAAGCATTTATAACAGTTGCTCTAGGAGTGCAGCAAGATTGTTCTTGGTATGGCAGAATAGATTCTCTGTCCTATTAAAGATCGCTCCCATTGATGCAGAGTAGCTATGCAAGTGAACATGTTTCAAAGCAATTAAAACAGTGCTGACTCTGAGGTAAGGTGGTGAAGAAGCTTTTTGCACCTATGAATACCATGAGAGATTGATATGTTTTCCCAGGAAAAATATTTGGCCCAAGTCTGTGCTCTAAAATGGTCCTGATTCATAGAATAGTGAGGGGTGGAAAGGACCTCAAAGATCATCTAGTTCCAACCCCCTCACTTAGGCAGGGATGCGTCACCATGGACCAGCTGAAGGTCTGTTCAGGTATCTTCACTGCTATCGTAGCTCTGGAGACAAAGATGTAAAGTTTCCAGTTTTATACGGATTTCTAATCGCCACGTGATAAAGAAACATCAAAGGGTAATTCTTTATATGAAGCCTTTAGAAGATATGCTGGGGTTTTGGGCAATTATGAGACTCTGCTTTATTGAAAGTAGCTTTGCAGCCTGGTCTGCTGCTATCAGCCTGCAAAGTATTCCAAGGCAAAAGGAGAAATAGCAAAATGTACTTTTTGTTGATTGGTGTTAAACTGGATTAAAGAGAATCAAAGGATGTAATTGGAAAGAATGTGTGTAGGTTTAAGCGGGTTTTAGAGAACCTAAAAGCTGTTTGTGAAAGGGCCATTTTCCTGAGTAGGCTCAGGATATAGAATTGCAAATCTTTGAAGCAGAGACTCTTAATAATAGAGGAAAAACACCAAATAAAATAAATGGATCTAGTGATACTTCCAGGAACCCTTTGTTAACGTGTGTGTTCCATACAATGACTATTCAGAGCATATATAGCTGTGGCATGACATGGTTATGTACCAGTTGGGCTGAAGCAGAAGGAAGTGGACTAGCAAGATGCAAAGAAATATGAGGATTTAGTGTTAGAGAAAGCAGGGTGGTGATTTTTTGTATCTGTTGAAGCTGCACAGTAACACAGTGTGTGTATTAAACATCTGAATAACCTGAAGAAAGTGTCAAAAACTTGTATCACGGGATTTCCTTAAGCTTAGGCTGGACAATGACATCTCAGTTGAATGTCCTGAGCAGTATTTTTGTGATGGGAATGGCAGGTAAAGCTGAACACGAGTCTGAATTCTGTCAAAGTGATTAAACTGAGAGGAAATGTCCATCTGGTGTTGATAGGGAGAAAATTCTACAGGACATGTTGTCAACTACAGCGTATCTGGACAGGTTTGTGTATGGCAGCACAGGAGACAGGGTGACAATTATCCTTTTCTTGTTCTTTGACTGCCATAAGTAAAATGGGATATTATGTTTTCATTCAGTGAAATAGTCTTTGTGTGTGTATTTTGGACACCTTCCATAGAGCAGGCTGCTCCAAGTCCCTGTGTCCAACCTGGCCTTGAGCACTGCAGGGATGGGGCAGCCACAGCTCCTCTGGGCACCCTGTGCCAGCGCC
>JANRGW010036336.1:0-46658 GCA_024733675.1 Psilopsiagon aymara | reverse complement strand
GACCAAACATCACTAAGCCGTAACTAAAAACATTGGTGTTATCAGCGCTGTTCTCAGGCCACAAGTTAAAAACACAGTGCTGCACCAGCTACCAAGAAGGCAAAAAATGACTGCTACAGCTGAACCCATGACAGTCAGTCATTAGTTTTCAATACCTATGCAAGATTTAGTTCTATGACATGATAGGGAATGAGGACATCAATTCCCTTCTTTTCAAACTTCAAGGTTCACCTAGGATTTGCCTACACAAGGGCTCCCAACCAAACTGGAGTCTAAATACAGCAATTAGCAATCAAGCAACTAATTAACAATCCTGAAAGATTAAGTGAGATTCTAATGGCTTTGCTGTTCAGTCCTGCATACCACTCAAATCAAGGCTACTTTAAAAATGAAAACAAGACACTGAACACCATCTTTACTTGCTCAGAATTTATAGTCATGCCACCTTATTTTTAATAATAAATCTATCAGTAACTGAGAAATAGAAGTTTTAGTTATATACAGAATCATGCCGGGTTCAAGCAAATTTTCTTCCAGAATCAAAGGAATTTTTGGAGATATTAAGTGTTAAAGTACTGATTTTAATGGATAAAAGATTGATATTCCAGTGACTTCTTAAAAAATAAAGCTCTACGACATCTAAATCAAAACAATTCCAACAGACTTCTGTTTATGCACAAATGACTCAACTTTAGGAGAGAGAAAAAATAAGACTACTTTTCTCCTCCAGAGATCTGGTATCTTACTGAAAACTGTAAAGGCATTGGTAGAACCAGGACAGCACCTGACTGTTAATTTTATTAAACTCTGAATTCCTAATGAGCTGGAAAATATTGTCATATTTGCATAAACACATTTCACAGCTTAGAATGTTCTTTGATAGTTCATATTTCAAAATACTACTTCTAGTTCATTTACCTTTCAAATCACGAAAGCTATATACATAGAACATTAAATGGCTATGGTTCCTCTATTTTCAAAAATAGCTTACGTAAAATAATTGGAAATATAAAAAAATTCACAGCATATAGTTTTAAATATATATTAAAATACATATATAATATATATTTTATATAAGTAAATATATATATAATAAATATATATTAAAATAAAAAGAAAACTGCCAGTGAATGGGACTCAAGCTTTGCTTCCTAACTTGACCCAAAACCACTATGTTTAAAAGTATCACAATTGACATTGTCATGCAACAAAATGCAAGAAAACTTGCTTGGCATACAAAAAATCAACAGAATACTTTTACGCACAAACATTCCACTTCACAAGGAAGAGCTAAAGTCACATTGCCCAAGTGACAGAAAGCAAAAGCAGGGACTGAGAGAATGAAGAACCACCTGTTGTAGGAGCAGATCAGGTTCAAGATCATCTAAGGAACCTGAGCGCACATAAGGCCATGGGACCTGACAAGATGCATCCCTGGGTCCTAAGGGAACTGATGGAGCAAGTGGCTAAACCACTATCCATCATATTTGAGAAGTCAAACTAACAACATGGTTGTCCAAACAGTCTAAGTAAATTTTACACAGGTTTATTTAAAGCATGGTATTTGCTGGAATATTTGCAGCCAAAGTAGTATTTACCTCCTCTCTTTTTTTTTGAACCCATTCTTTATGCTTCTCTTCAGCTATCCTTTTCCTCCTTTCACGTTCTTGCTTTTGCTTCATCTTCTCAAGCTGTATATTCATTTCCTAATTAAAGAGAAAGTATACATCTTAAATCTGTGGTGATCGCCTTCAACAATACACTCAATACTGGAAACAGTGCTGCAGTTAAAACAATGTAACCATTAAGATTTCGGAAATGATGAATGAAAGTCAACACAAATATTAGGAAAAGCAAATGTGAAATTTTTAGAGTAAGAACTGGAAATACGTATTTCCACTTGGAGCACTGGGTGCAGTTCTGGTGTCCTCATCATAAAAAGGACAGGGAACTATTGGAGCAAGTCCAGAGAAGGGCCATGAGAATAAAAGGGCTGGAGCAACTCCTGTACGAAGGGAGGCTGAGAAAGCCGGGACTGATCAGCCTGGAGAAGAGAAGCTGGATGGAGAGCTTATAGCAGCCTTCCAATATCTGAAGGGGGCCTACAAGGATACTGGAGAGGGGCCCTTCATCAGGGACTGCAGCGATAGGACAAGGGGTAATGGATTCAAACAAATACGGGAGATTTAAGTTAGATATAAAGAAATTCTTTCCCATGAGGGCGGTGAGGCCCTGGCACAGGTTGCCCAGAGAAGATGGCTGCCCCATCCCTGGCATATTCAAGGCCAGGGTGGACGGGGCTTGGAGCAATCTGCTGAGGTGTCCCTACCTGTGATAGGGGGTAGGAACTAGATGATCTTAAGGTCCTTTCCAACCTTAACCATTCTAGGATTCTATGATTTCAGGCTTTGGAAACAATTCATTCTTCAGCTTACTTAAATGTCCTTTCAGTCACTGGAATCTTAATTTGTGGCAATACTTTTCTATAACACTTAAAATTTATACACCACCCTGCATTCCGGAAAGCACTGAAAGCTAAGTAAATTATTACTCACTTGTGATTTTCAGTACCAGAAGCTTAACCCAAAGCATATTAAAGACAAATTTATTGAAGATTTTAGCAAACTTGAAACAAGAACTTTATTTTGAAGATGAGAGAAGAAATTCTGCAGTATCTTTAAAAGATATAGAGTATATACACAGTCACTTATATCTCTCCAAGGAAATTAATCAATAAAGTAAAAACATGACTAGGACAACAGCTTCTCTAACAGTACCATCAGCACAAAGTGCTATTTTTCAATGAAAATTCAGAGACATTGAATTATTTCCATGAAACTGATTTTATGGTCCCTATGCTGCAGTCAGTTTCATACAGAACCCCTTCTTTCTGAAAAAATAGGAGCCTACAGAGAAAGCTCAAAGAAAAAAGTCACAATACAAAGTTTGAAACTATAGTTGTTGCTGTACTGAGGCAAAGTTACAGCCACTAACACCTCCTCTAAATTCTGAAACATCTGTACTGCAGGGACCGTGGTTTCTGGAAAAGGTAATGGCACTGTAAGAGCCTTAGAAGACTCGTTATCCACTATCCACTTCAAATGTTCACACACATTTCCAACATTCAGGGCAGTCTCAATGCTGCTGTCAGCAAAAGGCCTAGGACCTAGTTTCTTCTGAGGATACTTTTTATATGCGAATGTAGTAACACATTTTTATATCACAATTACATACTTTGCTCTCTTCTGGCATCTTACAAAAAGGTTGGCTGATATGAGCTGTTTGAGTTGCCTACATTGCAGCTTTACATCTAACGCTTTTAAAATCTTAAAAATAAATTTTAAAACATTTACCTATTCCACTGATTTCTACATGGCTTTAAGTAATGCTTATCCTACAGCTGCTCTTGATATATATTTGAGAGATTTCTTCTTGATTACATTTAGTGCTGGATAAATGCTAACATGTGATACACAAGAATAAATTACTTTGATTACTCATCAAGACAACGTGAGAAGTCGATACACAAACCACATGCACTGCATGACACCAGAAATTACTTTGGCTCATTTTTTATCTAAAAATTAAAATAGGGAGAGATGAATGGAATCTAAAGGGAAAGTCATTAAATGTGTGGTGAATATTAACAGATCATACCATATTCCCCAAGTTTAACAAACTATTCCGGAGTTACACTGACCTCTCAAAGACTGCTCCAGAACCTTCAGTAGCAGCTGTTTTATAAACAACACAAAACAGCTGCACATTGTTCACTTTACAGATAAAGACAATCACAGAAAGATTAGGACACAGCTCAAGATCAAACAGTAAATCAGTAACTAAACTGAGAAACGATCTAATTTTGATGTGATTGTTCTAACCACTACCCAATACTTACAGTATCATTTAATCAACTGCAGCTACAAATATATTAATTAAGAAAAGACACAGCTTGGACTTACTTCTGCCCCAGCCCCAGTATTCAAAACATGGCATTTGCAGAGGCAAAATACAGAAGGAGGGAAAAATCCGGGGATAGGGAAACCTATTCTGGGAAAGGACACCAAACAGTTGTACAATTACACATTAAGTGGGTAACAACACTGTGCCTCATATCTAACCAAGTAGCTTGGCATACTTACACCCAGCACACACCCTGTTGTGTTTTACTACCTACATGCAGGAGTATGCACCCACAATGAAAACGAAGGTACCAATTATATAAATGCTTTAGTGCTTTAAAGTCAAACCATTACCTGGGAGTTGGATAAGCAGTGTATTAAGCAGCATCACTTCAATGGGGCATAATATTTAGCAAAAGAGAACGCATGTAGCATGAATCACCTCAGCATTGTCAAACACAAATGCTATGGAAGCCCAAAGCACTAAAAAATAATGGACAAAACTACGTGGGTTTCAACAACAACAAAAAAATTCCTGTGCTTGCTCTCTTCTGCTAGACTTAACACTGTGTCAATTGCATGTATTCACCTCTGCAGCTCTAGCTTGCAAGCGAGCACGGAACTCCTTCTCTTTTCCAATGAACCATTCTTCCCATGGTGAAAGGTTATCTTTCAAAGGTGACTCTTTTTTCCCTTCTGCTATGTCAGAGTCTTCAGCCTTCCTGAATTTAAAATGAGAAACATAACAGAATATTACCTATATTTCATTGAAAACTTAAGAAGTGCTGCTGCCTTGCAAAATGACATTCCTTTACGGCATATTGTGACAGCAATCCCATTGTATTTTTACTTGCTGAGTAATCGACAGAATGAAAAAATGGCACATATAGCGCACCTCTGACCATCCCCCTTATCTTCTACTTAGTAAATTCTAGCTTTAGTCATTTTTCCCCACCCTGTTCCAAACTTTACAAGAGACTTTAGCATTACCTCTTATGAACTACACAGAAACTAACACCAGAAACATCAAAGTTCCTTCTCACAACCAAGGGAACCAAAGGAAATCAGAGACTTAACATTAACACCTTGTCCCTGGTCACAGAGAGGCTTCATGTACAAAGTGGCCTTTAGCATGAGCAAAGGATAATCATGAATGCTTTTTCTTCTTCCATGGCTTACAGAACTGGATTAATGATATCAAATAATTGCAGTATTAAGAATCCATTCATTCTAATAGGCAAAGTTTTCCACCCTAAAAAGCTTTCACAGGAAACATACTTCAGAAATATGGCTTGCATACAATACTTGATGACATTACACAAGGTTCTATTAAACTTTTAATAGGATACCTTGCATAACTCCTAACATCTGTACTCATGAATAATGCAGCTACCCTAGCCCCAGGCCAGAAATATCTTTTAAAATATTCTATACATGAACTACCTCATATATAATACAGTACACTCAGCTCAAAGTCAATGAAAACTGAGAACTTGCCAATACATTTCTTTATAAGATTCCTTCAATCTTATACAGAACTTTTTCTTTACAACTCAGCAGTGAAACCAGACTTCACTTTGGTATTTTATATGGATGTATGGGTTCTGGAAACACCTACCTACTTTACTACAGCAAGTAATTCTGTTTACTGAATTCAAGCTACAGAATAGACATTCAAACAAGCATAGTATGTTAGTGCTCCTGAAATAAATCTTTTAAGCATAAGATATCTGGTTCTTATCAATATAAAAGTATTACACAGGGAACAGCAATACTCCGTTGCCAAACGTTTTACATCCCAGTATTCTTTAGAATATATTTCTGTAACATAAAGCATTTGGGGACAATGTCATTGGTGAGGAGTGTTGTCCTAATCTCCATTACTGGTACTCACAGGTGTGTGCAAACATGACTATTAACTGGCCAAGCCATAACATACCCAGGAGAACTGCCTCACAGTGAAACTAACCTGGAAAAGTGTTGTTTTCCCCTGAGAGAAACCCTCTTTATACTATGCTGCCAACAGAAATGTGATACAGTGGAACCCTGACACAAAGACAATCTATGGACAGACACAACACAGTCCAAGCACTCCCAAGCCCAGCCTTTTCCAGTACTTCCTGCTGCACACCGGGGCTTTTACACTACAGCATTAACAAAGACCTAAAATTTAACAGAGAGAGTTTTTAAACGGATACATATAATAACAGATGCAATTTAAGAATTCATAAGAGCACATCTTGTTGGAAAACAGCTCTCTGAAAGTTTATTAAAGATAAAAGTATTATGCATTCAAATTTAGGAAACAAACACAACTTTGTCCAGACTTGACAATTTGGGCAGGGATACTTCCTCAATACATTCTTTCACTGTGTATGATTTGCATTGGGCCACCTTCTACTAGAATAACCCAGACATATTAAACCAATCTCAGAAAAAGTAGAGAGACTGAATTAAGAAAAATAATATTTACTGCATTTTATTGTATCAGTAATTACAAAGTCAAAGCTTTTGACTTCTAAAAAGTTAAAAAAGATCAGAGTAATGTTAAAAACTTGCTGTATGCAATAAAGAATTATCAGAAAATGAAGTTAAAACAGAGGGCAACACAAGCTCAATATGAAGAACTGCTAGGAGACACATTTCTCCTCTCTGCACTACTGTGTCTAAAGCTCTCAGATAGCACTGCAGCACGGACCAGAATCCAATCCTTCAGTGTGCATACAACTACCATTCACACTCTCCCTGCACACCAATTATGTATTTCGAGCCACACAGACCCTGAATTTCATGGGACCATTTTCTGAAATGCTAATATGTTCACAGCTATGACCTTCTTCAGAATAATTAACAGACTTCTTAATGTACCATATGCTCAAGTACACATTTCTTTTTAAATAAACATCTTAAATTAGATCCTTTTGGCATTAGAACTGAAGACTGATTAACAGAACACTGTGATTATCATTTACCATATATTCAGTTTAGTTATGCCATCAAACATAACCCTGATCCAAAACAAAAGTACAAAAATGCCTAACACCATTTCACAAGGCCTTGTTTTCAGCCTCTTCTGCAAATATTGCATTTCCCACATTAAATGTCTGCCTCCAGCTAATTTTTGTGTCGTTTTAAGAGGACAACAACAAAAAAGACTCTTTCAGACAGTATGCACATATTGGGGGGGAAGGGGTAGTGGCTGTGTAAGAAGTGGGTTTTATTATTGTACTTTTGCTATCTTGGCAGTCATACACAGAAACTGCTAAATGAACATTTAGTAGACACTTATTGCAACACAGCAGCAGTATTATTCAGAGGCAGTGTCTGCATGAGTGAAGTCTATATTGTTCCTGCTGAGTTTAATGAGATTGTTTCAGATCACGACCTAACAGAGGTCATCTTCAGCCACATCTTACCACTGCCAAGGAATATTTCAGCAACAGGCCCCAAAATTGAGAGCTGTCTCAAGTAGCATTTCAAGCTGCAAAGATATGCAATGACTTGAACCGAATTCAAGAATTTCAAGATACGTGAACATCACTGCTTACTGGAAAGGAGTAAAAGGCGAATTAAGAAAACCTGAAACAGGAAGCACCATAAACTGGTTATTATTCTTTTCAGTCTGACACTTCCCTGACTACATTTGGACACTTTCCAGGGACTTTTAGCATCTTTTTCAAGACAAGCTTGTAAAGAAAGTTCTATGTGGTCCATATTCCTCCACTGCCCTCCATGGAAGCTTGAGAGACACACTGAGACCCTGCACCCCTGTGAAGTTCAGCTGTCCTTCCCTCATCCCACTTCCTAGTAACATCCACCATCAGTTACTGCGCAAATCTGCAGTTTCCATTGTGAAGATGGTGCTCCAGAATAAGACAGTCATTCCCTGTTCTTTCCCTTTCCATTGTAAAGGGAGATATAAGAATTTTGTATCCTCCTGTCAAGTAGAGCAGATCCCAAGGGAAAGAAGACATACTAAGTTTGCATGTAATTAAAAGGGAATGAAATTAAGCCACAGAAAGACCTGTGCAATGCATACACACGAAACTGCCTCTAGCTAGGTACACCATGCAAAACAGCTTGTTAGTTTCTAAGATTATTTAAAATGATAACAGCAATGGTTGTACTTTTGGAAGTTGCAAAGACCCTGAGGATCAAGCTAATAACTTATAGGTATTTTGTATGCCCATGAAAACACTCAGCTAACAGAAGGTACTTCTGTAACCTGCAACTTCCTAAGATACCATAAAAACGAACGAGCTGCCTAAAGCACTTATCTACGCAAACCTATATTTATGTGGAATAACCTTCCGGCCTCAAGCGGAGGGAGGCGACTGCAGGAGTCCGGCTCCTCACACAAAGGCCGGGCCCGAGCTCCCTGCTCGAACCTGGGCCCAGACGCAGGGGTTACCTATCACCTCGCCGAGAGGCCGCCGCCCGCTCCTCCTCCTCCTCGCCGCTCGGGGAGCTGGAGCGGGACGCGGGAGAGAGCGAGGAGCTGGCGGAGGGACTGAGGAGCTCCTCGGAGCTGGCAGAGGACGGCGGGATGAGGCGGACGGCCCTCCTCCTCCTGCCGTGGGTCCGGGCACCGCTGCTCATGCCGGCGGGCGGCACCTGGGGCAAAGGCAGCAACGAACAACGGGCTCTTCCCGCCCGCCGCCAGAGCACCGCTCTCCCGGCGGTCCCCGCGGCTCCCCCCGCCCCGCAGCCTCTCAGCAGCGCCGCGGCCCCGCGCTCCCTCCCCGCCGCCCGGCCGCGGAGCGAGCGAGCGAGCACCGGAGCACTGCGCCTGCGCACCGCGAACCCCAGCACGCCTGCGCAGGAGAGTGGGCTGAGGCTGTGCTCCCGCAGGAGTCAGGCCGAGGGGCGGCCTCCGCCCCGCGCTGATGCGACTGCACCCAAGGCTGTGGAGATGTCGGAATGACTCCAGGGGAGGACACGAAGATGCTACGAGGGCTGGAGCAGCTCTGCACTGGAGACAGACTGGGGGAGCTGGGCTGGTTCAGCCTGCAGAAGAGAAGGCTCCTTAAGGGGGGACCTTAGAGCAGCTGCCAGTGCCTGAAGGGGCTACAAGAAGTCCGAAGTGGGGCTTTGGACAAGGGCCTGTAGCGACTGGACAAGGGGGAATGGCTTTAACCTGACAGAGGGGAGGCTGAGATGACCTCTTAAGCAGAAGTTCTTCTCTGTGGGAGTGATGAGGCCCTGGCACAGGGTGCCCAGAGAAGCTGTGGCTGCCCCATCCCTGGCAGTGCTTAAGACTTGAGTGGGCGAGGTTTGGAGCCACCTGGTTTAGTGGAAGGTGTCCCTGCCCATGGCAGGGGGTCAGAACTGGATGAACTTTAAGGTCCCTTCCAACCCAGCCTAGCCTGGGGTTAAAGAGGACCCTTGCATTTGCTTTTTATTGCAAAGACATGATAATTCTGTCAGTAAGACTAAAAAAAGTATCATAGCATCTACACCATACTTACTACCTTGTAAGAGTTGGGACTCCATTGCTGGTTAAACCTGCATTCTTCACACTCACAATCCTATCCCCATCATTAATAATTGTGCTAACTTAAGTGGGTTTACTTGGCACATTAGCTTCTCCTCACCAGTAACTACCTCTGTGTTCAAGAAAACACCATGTGACATTACCAGGGAATAGAACATGTAGGTATCTTAGGATTTATTTATTTTATTCCCCTCCCACCCCCCAGCGTTAAAAGAGCTGACAAATAGCAGCACGTTGACACTTGCATGTCTCGCGTGTTCTCAGAAGGCATCTAAACATTCAGGTTTTCAAAGCTTTGCTTTACCCAAAAGTATTAAATGAATTTTTCCCGAGGCCACTAAAACAAACTACTGCTCCCACTTTCACAGCTCCCCAGCCAACCTCTTTTTATCTGCTGAAATTAAGTTTTCATATCTTGCCTTCTAAAGGCAAAATCTGCTTCCAGTTACACCACTAAGATCTGTGGAATTATGCTGGGTTTGTGCCCAGTGTGAGTGCAAGAAGAGGCTGGCTCCACCAGCCCTTTTTTCACAGCACTGTAATGTGTTCCTCCGCAGCTGTTTGTCTGTTTAAGACATTGCAGTTTCAACAGTGATCTCTTACAATTGATTTTGCTTTACCATTTTCCAGTGTTGTAATGTCAAACAATGCTCTATCCTGCTGCTTCTGTGGGTTTCTCTTTTCTTCTGTTTGCTTTTGCTCACAGATGTTTAAACAAAATTATTTTAACACAGCCTTGTAGCTGTTTTTTGTAGTGATATGCCTAAATATAGAAATGTAGTGTAAATATGTATAAGAGTCCCTTGACGAGGCTGGCT
Organism: Psilopsiagon aymara; assembly: GCA_024733675.1. NCBI lineage: Eukaryota > Metazoa > Chordata > Aves > Psittaciformes > Psittacidae > Psilopsiagon > Psilopsiagon aymara. The sequence goes on along the minus strand of JANRGW010036336.1, from coordinate 36,444 downwards.
TTTCTAGGTGCCTTACAGGGCAGTAGCATATGTATTGGCACACAATGTGTCTGAAGGCTAAGAGCACAGCTATGCTAAGGATTTAATAGAATCACAGAATCAACTGGGTTGGAAAAGACCTTTAATATCATCAACCATTCCCCCAGCAAGGCCAAGACCACCATTAAACCATGTCACTGAGGGCCTCTTCTACACAGTTTGTGAAAACTTCCAGGGACTGTGAGTCCACCACTGCCGAGGGCAGCCTGTTTCAATGCCTGACCACCCTCACTGTGAAGAAACTTTTCCTAATCTCCAGTCTAAATGTCCCCTGGTGCAGCTTGAGGCTGTTACCTCTTGAATGGGGCACTGTGGCTGCAGCAGTCCTTCAGGAGGTTTATTTTGGGGAAGGCACTTTTAAATTTGGCAAGGATTGCACAGAAAGAGGGCTTCTAGTGAGTTCAGATGACCTGCTGCATGTCTGCACCTGACACAGTATTTCTGTTCACTTTGCAGGCAAATTGCCTGGGTTGCTCTGTGCTGCAGGTAACACAAACCACTCTACATTTCCTCCTTCTTAAAGTTACTCCAGTTACCCAAGCCTTCATGGGACTTTATTTACATTAATATATTTGAGCAAAGGAACAAATATATTTTTTTTGATACTTCTCATCTTTTTCTGAAATCCCCAGTGTAAATGCTGCTAGGATAGCTAGTCTTTCATCCCCGCAGTATGCATCGCATCAGGCTAGATTCTCTGAAAAGCCTATTTTCACGTTCCACAGAGTTGGTTTACAGGATAGTGAGTTTGGGATTATACATGATTTCTTCTCTGTTGACTGTTAGGTGTGATCTCCCTTACACTTGGACTAGAATCAAAATGTCAGAGCACAGGTAGATTACTATTTTTCTGACCTAATTTAACGACTGATCTGTAGAAAGGCCAAAACTGAGTCTGATAGGCAGAAGTACATTGTTGCATGTATGTTAATGCTGCCATTAAAACTACGTGCTCATTTGCTGATTTATGGTAAATAAAATCCTTAGCTCAGAATTCTGGCCATGGAAGACTTACACGGTCTATGCTGTTCATGTAAATAAAACTGATGGTCACAGGCACTTAAATAATGATTGTCTGCAGAGTCCAGGGTGTAGCAACCTTTTCTGCTCTTCCCCTGAGCGTATCACAGGCTGACAGTCAGTATACCAGTTGGCTTGATACCCCCTGCATACTCACAGGGAAGCTTCATCCACTAGCGTGGAGTAGGTGCAGCCATAATTGCCATTATTTTATTGATAGTGACAGCTGTCCTTCACGTATCTAAGAGTTTGGGATCCAAAACTAACTCTTCCAGTGTAATTGCAGGTGAATTTCAGTGGCAGTGAGGCCTTTGAACAACACTCGTATATCAGAGACCCTTGTTCATGTAGGACACAGGTACCATACCACTCATAACACTGTTGTGACTGGTCTAATTGTATGAACCGTAATGATGACAGCGGTGAGATGTTCCAGACAGTGATTAAGAACTCAAGTTTTCAGGCTGGGTTTGTCACTGATTTGCATGGCCTTGGGCAAGTCATTTGAACAAGGTTACACTTTCCCCATCAGTAAAGTAAGAAGCTATTTCACAGAGGTGTCAGAGGCTTAATTGTGTTTTTTATCACATTTGAAAGCTGTTAAACATAATGCTTTAGAATGAAAAGCCATGTGAAGTGAATGATGTAGTATTTAGCCATTTACAGAGAAAGCGTTGCTTGGACGATGGATACAAGTAGTTGTATCCTTCACTTTCACTCCTTATTTCAGCACAAAGCTTCTCCTCCTCTCCTCCTCTTCTACTTTCCTCCTCTCTTCCTCTCCTCCTATCCTCCTCTCCTCTCTATGCAGTTTATTTCCAATTTTCCAAAGTGTTCTCTTATCTCAGAAATAAATGGCAGCAGGCAAATTCTCAATCTTTCTGTTGCAGGGTGGAGTGGTAAGAGAGCAGCCTTCCTGTAATGAAGAACCTGGAATGCTCCAACTATCCAGTTCTTCCCCTTATACTCCCCAGCTATATAAGGAACAGGTACAGACCCAGTGCTAATTCTTCTTACCTGCATAGCTGTTGCAACCTGGCAGAGTCCACATGTATTGCTGGAAAAGTGAAAATATGAGTAGAGTCTGGGCAAGAACTTGAATACTAGTAATTTTATTTCCTGTAACTTAAATTCTTTGCTTCTGCCTCATTTGTTTTTGTTAGATAAAGCTGACTGTGTTCCCAGGCTGGTTATCATAGGGTAATCACTGAGCAGTCATCATCACTGTCTGTATTCAATTTTGAGTCTGAGCTGTCAATTCTCCCATGTTCATGGTACAAATTAGAAGCCTTTGTTTGCACTGAATATTTTGTTTGTATTGAATCGCTGAGTAGATCATTAATGATAAGCTATTTTTATAATGTTTCCCTTCATTTTAGATCAATGGTTTTGAAATGTTATTTTAGCTTAATGACTTCAAGAACATCTTGTCACCTAAGAAACAATCTCTCTAAGATTCCAAATGCTTCTTGTGTCCCTGCTCATTTTGTGTAGTTTGCTAACCTTTCAAATTAATGTTTAAGCTGGAGATGAATGAAGACTGCATAAAAGACTATAGTTTCCATGCACACAGAATTTGTATCCTATCTTTAAGAGTCAGTATATATATGACTTTAAAATTAATTAAGAAATTACTGATGGATCAGTATACCTTTATTTTTTTTTATCTTAAGCAGATGCAAAAATATTTGTGAACAACTACCTTGTGGTAATAATTTTAATAGTAAGCAATACTGTTCTCTTCATTTATTTTTTGCTCTCCAAAATGGCTAAAAAGCTTTTGTGTAGTTGACTATAATTGTTCTCTTCCTCTTTTCAATTTTAGAACAGCGCCATTACATAGAGTGATAGGTTTTTTGCTTGCTTTACTTCAGGCTGCATCTGGAAAAGAAATCTTTATTTTTTCCCCTCTAATTTTGCATATTTAATTGGTGTAAGTAGACATGTGGTATTTCAGTCCCTTTTCATGAGCCCTCACTACACAAAGCAAATCTTCCTTTCAGAAACAAATTGATGTTAGACTTCGATACTCAGCCTCTCCACAACGTGTCTTTGAGTCTGAAGCGTTATGTTAGAACATTGAGCATCAAAATCTTTTCTTGCTGGCAGATCTTGTTCCTTGCTGACAGCAGTCTGGCCATACTTCAACCCAGTCATTCTAGTTGTGAACTTTGATGGAAATACTTTTCCTACCTTTATTATTTGCGCATCCTGACAGATTTGCTCAGAAACTGTTGCATTAGTTTTCTTGAGAATTAGAAAGCGTACAGTTTCTATGCCATAGCATTTAAATGCTGTGCAGAGCTTGCAAGTTTAATCAAAGGGTAATTGTCTTTCTGTTGACTTCCTTTCTTTTGAGTGTAGGACACTGATGTGAGCACAGATTTTACTATAATTATTACCACAGTACCAATGAATTTTCAGAAAACTTGTGAATTTTCGACTGCATTTTTCAATCTGATACGTTTCTTCTTTAGACCATTTTGCCCTCTTCCTGACATTTAACACGGCGTTTTGTGACATGATGATGGAAACATACTGTATTGACCTGAATGATTGTTCATCTTGGGTTATGTAGTGTAACAGCAAGTTAATTATTCAGAAGCAACCATTTTAAGCAACAGTAATGGCATTCGCGTAGCGTAAAAGTGTGAAAAAATGAAGTTGTTTAGAGGAAGACCAATGGAGTAGTACATTGGAATACTCAAATTATTCTGCTTATTGTATTTTCCTGTGGGCAAATACTTTTCTATCGTATCTGTATATGTATGAGAAAATGGATATTCATCGATGCCCCTTTTTATGATGTTGCAGGATTTTGCTTTTTAGAAAAACCACTGTGGTTTGGCTTTTGGATCCGTTTCACCAGTGGAGTTTAGACTGATGTCCTAGTACTTCACATAAACCTCCTGCAGCAGTTGTTTTAAAACCGGGCCCAGATAATGAAAATCTTACTGCTTCTTAGGTGCAGATTTTCTAGTTGTAATTGTTACTTCTCAGTAACTATCAGCTTGTATTTGGCAAAATATAATGACAAAGCAGCACATTTCAGAGATACACTCTTTTTTCAGGCAAAGCACATTCAAATCTGGGTGTACTTATGCCAGGTTTTTTCAGAGCAAGATCTTACACAGCCCTGGGTTGATACTAACTTGGAATTTTCAGTGTGGTGTTTTCATTAACAGGAAAACCTGAAAATACAAGAGCCAGCCTGGAGTCTGGATGAGACTGCTCTTAAGGGGAACCCAAACTACAAGTTACGTATCTGGCATTCCTGAGGAAGACTCTTGTTAGATAATTGCCATCTATAAACCTCAGGTGTGCTGTAGATGAAAAAAGAGGTAAGTTTCAGTCACAGAAGTGATATTATCTTAGCACACAGGAGGCAAGCAGGAGCATGCTTTTCTTATAATACTGCATGGCAGCTGTAGCTGCCCTGGTGTGTGTTCTATCTGAAATAGAACAGCAGCTGCAAGGGCAAAGTGGACACAGAGCCCAGAAAATAGACCAGCCATGGAAATGGTGTGTTTTTCCAAAGGAAATGTTGTGAGAGTCAAATCAAAATAACAGACTGGGAAGGAAAAAAATTAAAAAAAAGTACACTTAGGACGTTTATTTTATTTGCTTTGAAAAACTGCTTGTGATTTTCTCATACATGATATTTCATATATGTTTTTGTCCTTACCAGTATCCTCTCTGACAGATTGGCTCTCTTAATTAATTAAGCAGCACCAACATATTTCCACTTTTCTGTGAGCTCGTTTGTGTCCCTGAATGGCTTGTGGCAAAACACCCCTTTAACTAAAGTAGTATAGGAATGAGTACCACGTGAATGCTCTGTCAGCTTTACATAAACACTGTGGTCTTCTAATTTAAATTCCATCTTATTACCTGTATTTGAATGTGAGAGAAACCTGTCTGTGTGTATCTATATGTATAATTAATGCCTTCACATAAAATGTGCATGGATTCTCTCCTGAGCCTCTGAGTGTCTCCACTTACACATATCTAAACAGTTACCTTTTTAAGCATTGCTAAAAGCATCCTCATTTTTGGAAGCTGATTTGTTAGTTGTTAAGGTTTTTCTGTATGAAGAGAAAAACTGAGTTACAAAGGACAAACAATATTTTTTTCATTTTTAATTTGAAAATATTTTACATGTAAATAATTTTTCCCTGCTTAGTTAATTACAACTAACTTCCAGAAGAGTTCTCAGTAATTACTAAGCTTAGGTTTGTGTAGTGTATATCTGTTGATGGACAAAAATTCACACTTTGATAAACATCTTTGTATTTTTGCAGCTGTTTAGGTATCCTTTGGATGTTTGTATAAGTGCTTTTACAGGAGCTAGGGAAAGGAAAAAAGTCTGATAAGAATGAACAAACAGGAAAATGTGATTACCCTCGTAATACCTACAGAATTTCCTTTGACACCCATGATGTAACCTATGCAGGATCATCACAGCCATTGCATGGGGCACTGTCTCTCATTTCAAGCTTGGGTTGTTTCTCATGAGGTTTATCCTGGTTCTTTTAAGCAAATAGTTAATCACACCACTGAGGAGCATACCGTTTGTATTAGTTTCAATCAAATAATTTTTCAGTTTGTGGTTATTGGTTGTGGTGAATTGACATAAGCCGCCTACCTCTATCTTGTATTTAAATAAAGGATATGTATGTCAGACGTAGCTAACAGGTGCTCCTGTAAATGAAATTACATGCATAACATACAAAAAACAAGAGAAGACTATAGAGCATACATTACTCAGCAGTCTCATGTTCTGCATTGATAGTAGAAATCAATATCCTTGCTTACTAGAACAAAAGTAAAATTTAAATACACTAGTTCTAGATGTAGCTGGGATATAGGCAACAAATAACTATGTATTGATCTTTTCAAGGAATATTTATATAGTGGAGCTCATAAAACAATAACAGTGGAAATTTTTATTTTTTAAATTTTTAAATTTTTTAATTTAATGTTCCTGGTTACCAGAAAATAATAAACTCTCTGACCTATATTTTTAAATTAACATCTAAATGAACAGTGTCATCGAAAACTGAAAAATTGGGAAAAGAGATACTGTTTTGAGTAGCAGATGTGAGTTTAGCTAAGATGTAGCTAGATATACTTTCATGGACATCAGCTCAACATAAAGCAAATAATTTTTCAAATGGTTGCTCATTCAGTGCCCACAAGATTTGTGTGTACGCTTCTTTCTGTACAGAAACCAGTATTTGCATATGAGACGTAAAAATATATTTGCAAAATTTGTAACTGTGTCTGAGGTCATATTTGCACATCTAAAGTATGCATTCTGTATATGAAGACTAGTATTTCCTTATGTACAAAATCCCATGGAACAAGTTCCTTCAAGTATTACATCAGGATAGTTTATGTGTCCTGTTCTTCTCCTTTAAGGTTAGTTTCTATAGATCCTCCATCCTAGGATGATTTTTTCAGTTAAGTGTTTCTCAATTAAAAAAAAAGAAACAAAATGTTAAAATCCAATAACCTAAAACCAATTCTTAGCTATCTTTGTTATAGAATATAAGGACTTAATTGAGACACACTGTATTAACCTGAGATAGAAATTAATAGGTCAAGTCTTGTGGTATGTATTGTGTAATTTCCCATACTCCTGAATTTTTTGAACTTATATTAATCCAAATGTATACTTTAAAATACTCCACTTGCTACTTTTCTCATTATTATTCTGTTTATTTCTTATGGTAATATTTTCTTGTATGAAAGGAATTTGTTTAAGCTAGTCGTATTTCTGTTGTTGACTTAAAAATCAGTTCTGCAGTAAGGAAACTGCTAGGAATAGAAGCATAAGTAATCCATAGATTTCAGGTATGGTTTAACTTATTCTACAGTAACCTGAACATAATCACAAAGTGATTACTCGATTTTAACATTGTGGATGAAATGCTTAGAGGTATTAAACAGGTATTTACTACCTGATATCCCACTATTCTGATTGATTTTAAGTTGGATCTGATGTGATAATGAAATCACTGCTGAACCTAATATATGTGCTTCATCATGACTTTCTTAAGGAGGAGGAAGAGGAGAGGAAATGTTATGTCTGATCTGTGACATTAGCTACATGAGGACAATTACTGTAGTAGCAATATTTTATTAACTTTTTAGTAACTTTAGTAACTAGTTACTTTTAGTAACTATTTAGTAACTATCAGTTATAAATAGTATTACTTACACTTGACATTTGAATGTTAATTTATACACAGTGTTTATATTAATCTTTTTCCAAGATGTGCTGGTACGTAGTTAGTTTATTTGCTGCTTTTGCAGCTCCCATGGATGTGTTTGCAACCTTCACTGATACAGTGCAGTTTGGAAGGATATCTATTTCCTCAATCAGCAGTGACACATTGATTATTTATATAGAGGAACGAAAGATGCAACTGTTTAGAGAATTCTGTCAACCACAGAATACTATAGTTAGAATACACAAAGCCTTGGCTGTATTCTGAAAATTTTATTGTGTAAACAGCGGCATATACATAGGTTTTGTATCAGGAGTAGGGTCTAGCACAGGGAATAGAAAGTTAGGGAAGGCTTAACACTGGTAGCCTTCTAACTAATGAGAAATCGCAGTGTACATGGTTAGAAGGAGATTGTGAAACAAAGATCTACCTTGGCATACACAAGGAATAAGCACATCTGGTCCCTGCACCAGGGAACCACAGAGGCGACATGATGGAAGGTTCCACTGTCAATAACATCAAGAAAGGTAGCAGTTTAGTAATATTTCAAAAAGAAGAGGAAGCAGATGATCTCGATATAGTGTAGTTGTTTTCCTGAGAGGTTTTGCTTTCTGAGAAAAGCCGCTTTCAACTAAAAGTGCTGCAAGCTAAAGGTACTTCTGCATTTGGTAGTTAGTGGTGATTGGTAGAGCTTGCAGTGGACACTCACTGTCTCTGACATGAAGGGTTAGGGATGGGAAGTTTTCCTTTAGGGCTTGTAAGACAAGCTCCAGCCTATTTTCAACAGATCTGCAGCAAATCAGGAGCCATTTCTCTCCAGGAAACAAGTTTTTCTGGCTTCTGGCTGAATTAATGTGTGATGATGGTCTGCAGTTCCACAGGGAATGAAGTGAGGCTGCCAGCTTTCAAACAAGGTTAATGTTACATTTCTAATGGAATTAGAGCTGGCCGTGGGAGTGGGTCTTCACAGGAGCACATCTATGTAGGATTTTGAGCCTGCTGTTCCATCATTTAAAATCTGCTTTTCCCTGTGGGAAGACCTCTCTTTTCAGCAACAGATTAGCTCATGTGTCTGTGCAAGAAAAGAAAGTGTCCCTTCTCCCTGACAGAGGAAGCTTCTTAACACTTGTGCTTCTGAGCTTTTGTGTATGAGTAGGGGAATTGTGGACTGATGGATCACCTCCTACAGTCACCTTCCACCCTTAATTGCCTTTAAATGTCTGGCAATTCTATGCCTCAAGTTAAAGTAGATGCTAATTGAAAAAGTTATGGGCTCATTTCTGTATGTCAGAGGTTTACAGCAGCACACATGGTGCAGTTTCAGTCTACAAGTATAACTCACATTTCTGTAACATGAATTTCCTCTGGAGAATTTATTCTTGTGGGAATGAAAAGTAATTTGCATTGACATACATTTGTTTAGTTCATCTGTGCCAAGCTTTCTAGCAATTCTGCATTTGCCTCCCAGCTCTTCTTTCTCCACCACATTAGTGTCCTAACCAGCCAATCCACCTACTGGTATCACCTCTGTTTCCCAGGGAATAGAATACCTGGAAACAGGAATGCCTGACATGACCTACAAGAAAGCTATAGAGGAGTTTTTGACAAGGGCCTGTAGGGACAGGACAAGGGGAATGGCTTTAACCTGACAGAGGGGAGACTGAGTTGACCTCTTAGGCAGAAGTTCTTCCATGTGAGGATGGTGAGGCCCTGCCACAGGTTGCCCTGAGAAGCTGTGGCAACTCCATAACTGGCAGAGTTCAAGGCCAGGTTGGATGGGGCTTGGAGCACCCTGGTAGAGTGGAATGTGCCCCTGCTTGTGGCAGGGGTCTGGAACTGGGTGAGCTTTAAGGTCCCTTCCAACACAAACCAGTCTGGGATTCTGGGATTCTATGTCCTTCTTGTCTGAGTTACAGGGTTTGGCCATATTCTGCTTTTGTCCATCCTATGGGTTTGATATCAGCATAGCTGGAAAATACACTTTTAGTTAGACCTTTACCATATCTCTTTGCCTGAGCTAAGATCATGGATCCTATCGTAGCCTAAGAAGAAATTAAAGCAAATACTACCTCTGTGGCATATTTGAGAATATTACCATGACAGTGGAGAAGCAAAGTCTCAGATGAATTGCTATACAGTGCTATAGTGAATGTAGGTTGCCAGCAACTCCATAAGCAGCATTTTCTTATGAATTTGTGCTGCACATTTCTATGCTTCTGTGCGTCTTCCACCTTCCTGTGTCATCACCATTTCTTTTCCTCTCTAAATACTGCCTGAAGAGGATGTCGTGGTTTAAACCCAGTCAGCAAAACAGCCATGCCATCACTCACTCACTCCCCTCCCTTTCTCCTCTTCACCTCCCAGGAGATGGGGAGAAGAATCCAAAGAATGTAACTCACAGGGGTTGAGATAAGAACAGTCCATTAAATAAGAACAGTCCATTAACCAAGGTATAACACAAACTACTGCTGCTATCAGCAATAACAATAATGATAAGGGAAATAACAAGGGAAGAGAATACAGCTGCTCACCACCCACCCGACCCATACCCAGCCCAACCCAAGCACTGATCTAACCCTTCTGGGTAACTGCCCCCAGTTTATATGGTGGGCATGACGTGCTGTGGTATGGATACCTCTTTGGCTAGTTTGGGCTGGGTGTTCTGTCTCTGCTTCCTCCTGGCTTTCCTTCCTTCCTGGCAGAGCATGAGGCTCAAAAAGTCCTTGGTCAGAGTAAGCATTACTAAGCAGCAACTAAAAACATCGGTGTTATCAGCATTGTTGCCAGGCTGAAAGTCAAAACCACAGCACTTCACCATCTACTAAGAAGGGCAAAAATGACTGCTACTGCTGAGCCCAGGACAGAGGAGAAATCATAAGATGTAGCAGGTTCTGAATCAGTTGTGGACCATTTGATTGAAAGCCACATGCAGACTTGAACCCTTTCTGTTCATGGGGAGGGAGGAGAAGGAGTCTTTTAACCTTACCTATGTTTCCTGAAACTTCTGGAAAATTAATTACTTCTGAGTCCTGGTAAAGACTGGGTCGACACTGGCCATTAGGTTCAAAGGCTGTTGGAGGAGTCAGGCATTTTCGCACACATGAAGCATGATCTTGAGTTCTTAGAAAGGCCAAAAAAGATTGCCTTAGAAATTATGTTTGTTGAATGTTATAGATGCTGTTATGTGCTAATGTGCTACATGCATAGAGATTGTTCCACAGCATGTTTTTAAAGTACACAGAAGTAGAAAGGGATATATCTCCAACTTTTAAAAAAGAACCAACCAATGAGAAAAAACAAACAATCAGAAAAACCAAACAATCAGAAAAAACAAACAATCCTGGGTCTTTGTAATTGAAATTTAATACTGCAGACCAATGCCTGAAGTGGCCGGGTTCTGAAAATCATAGAATCATAGAATAGTTAGGGTTGGAAAGGACCTTCAGATCATCTAGTTCCAACCTCCCTGCTGCTTGCTTTCTTTGTTCTGAAAAGGCAATGGCATAAGAGAAAAGGCTAATCTAACTACTGAAAAACTTATAAGAATGTGGAAAGTTGGCTCAGCAATTCAATATATTTTTGAAGAGAAGGAAAAAAGCAAAAGGAGAAAGAAATGAACATAAAGATAGTGAAGGAGAGCATCTCAGTAGCCACAGTTCTGGCAGACATGTTATCTGCAATGATGAGGTGGAGTCTTATAGCCTAGAAAATTGGACAAAGAGGTACTTGATGGAGATACTGAGTAGGTGTCACCCTGCACTGAGGGGACTGACAAGTTCTTTTAGGGATACTTGATGAAGTGATGACTGCATGAAATTGTAATTACAATTCAAACTTTATTCTTCTTATCGGGGAATTATGATTAGCACAGAATTTGTGATTAGAATAACACAGGACTTCTACAAGCAGAATCAATGTTGTATGATTTGTATGCAGTGGAATACAGAATTTATTTTACAACTTAGCTGATGATTTCCAGTCATGAGGGCCCTCTGCTGACTGTGCGAGATCTTAATATATGGTTTGCTATATCAGTAAAGCAATTGCAATCTCAACTTGAAAATCATGTAACAGCAGCCAAGCTACTCCCTCAGTCCCCAGAGGCTTTAGGAGACAGTGGGAGGGTTCGTAGCCATGGGAGTCCTGGGTCTTACTGTCAAGGAGCAGTTTGGATCCAAGTTTACCTCTGGGACTTGTAACAGTTTAATTTCGTGTACTGTTGTCCATTGTTGTCCAATTTTGCTTTGTGCTGTTACTTTCTTCTCTCCTGTGCTGAATGCCTGTGACCTTCAAGGCCAGTGAGGGTGAATGGTTTATCTCTGTGGTGCACAGGACTGTCTGGGCCTGATAATGAGCAAAAGGAAACCCATATATAATTTGCTTGGTCACAGAGAATGACTGCTTGCTCCCTAGGATGGTGTTAGTTATGCTAACCACATTACTGGGGTTGGGAACAAGAGTGTTTGTGGTTCAGATGATCACGTTCCACCATTTTTCTCACCGGAATCTTGTCACAGCAATCTATTAGGCTCACTAACTCTACAGAAAAACTTCATAGAAAATATGTGCCATAAATGCCCATCACAGTGTAATTCTATAAACGTACAAAACAACATGCTCATTTTTCAAAGCAGGTACACAGACATGCCCCTGGCAGGCCAGGGGAGAGCTGCCAAGTAGAGCATCTTCTAAGCTCTGCAAACTTTTCTCCTTTGCTCCTCGAATGTGTGTGACTGAGTATGCACATGTTTGTAATTCAAGGCAGGTATTGCCTGCTGCTGGGAGACTTGCTGATTACACTTACTGTTTACCTGTCTGTTTCCCAAGAGCATACTCCTCCATCATCCTGCATCCCTTTTTGTGGCAGTTAATTCTTCCTTGGTCAGATAAAAAGTTTCATCAGCTGCTAGAGAGCAGGCAAAGACTTTTGGAATAGTGGAGGGTGCCAACACCATTCATTTCCAAATCACAACTCCATCTAACAAACCAGTCTTTCTATGTTACAATGAACAGGTGAGAATGTCTGAGAATTTCAGATTACAGGGAGTTTAGACTAACCGGCAGCAATGCTAATGGAACTTACAGATGTGATCAGACTTTAGATCACATTGTTGAAGAAATGCACCTTAGTGCATAATTAGCTTCTATATGAACTCCTAAAAGAACTCCTAGTATGTATGCATTCTATTTAAATACACCCTAGTATATATTTATAGTATATACATAATACTATATATAGGTGTATACTATTTCTACAATATAAATATATATACACATGTATATTAGGGTATCTATATATATATATTCTAGTATATATAAGGATTTGGATAGTTTACAAATAGAGTGAGGGTTTTAGTAATTCCATTAATATGACTGGAGAACTGTGTATTTGCAAATTATTTGTAACAACTAGAGGTTGTGGAAACCCTTGCAATAGAAAATGGCCACATTAGTGGCTGCACACTACAACAGTGACAGATGTGGAACTGTCTGCATCAAATCAGTGCCTGTTGATAGCATCAGTGATCTGGGACTGAGCACTAATAGTTTTGGATCAATAAATGACTTGCAGTGGCTTCTGATGTGGCCTAAAATTTATGCAGGTGTTCAGAAAGATGTTTCTGACAATGACTGTAGAATTTGGCATGCCATTATAGAATAAGTATACTGCTGACTACATTGTGCCAGATATTCCCACATGTGTAGTAAAAGAAATTATATCCACCCATGACAGTTACGTGTACTTAGGGGGAAAATCCTGCATGTGGAAGCAATGAATCTGCGGCTGTTTGCTTGGACTGAGCCAGCTTGGATTAAATGCTGATATTAATACTCACATTTTAAATACTGCTCCAAGTATAGTAAGATCATCAGTTGAAGAAGCATCTGAGAGAAAAAAGAAAGAAAAGGAACAAAAAAGATTTTTACTGCATAGAAATACTGTAAAAGTTTTGTTTCAGTTAATAATGCAATTGAATATAATGACGTATCTGATACACATCTGTAATCTCTCTCCTGTCAGACTGAAAACCAGTGTAAATTCACTCAGCCTGTAACGCAGTTGGATACAGAATGAAGATCTCTAATACAACACTGGATATGTAAGCAGAATTCACTCAGTTGCCTAAGAATCAGTGCAGTGCTTCAGGTTTACACACAGTGCATTCAGTAAAGCTATTTCTGTGCTTCTGTGATTCTGTTGTTTCAGTGTGCAAAGGTGTCCTGGGTTCAGCAGTAGCAGTCATTTTTCTCCTTTTTAGGAGCTGGTGCAGTGCTGGGTTTTTGACTTTCAGCCTGGGAACAACACTGATAACACTGATGGTTTTAGTTGCTGTTCTGTATTGTTTCTCTCCCCTTGTTATTTCCCTTACCATTATTATTATTACTAGTGGTAGCCGCAGTGGTTTGTGTTCTGCCTTAGTTATTGAACTGTTCTTATCTCAACCCATGGGAGTTAGATTCCTTCGCTTCTCCTCCCCATCCCTCTGGGAGCAGGGGGAAGAAAGGAAGAAAGGAGTGGGGGGAGTGAGTGAACAGCTGCGTGGTTTCTGAGTGACAGGCTGGGCTTAAACCACGACAAAAGGAACCAACTCAAATAATGCACAGACCACCAGCCTCAACTGTTCCTCCAAGTTCTCTGAAGTATGGAAATCGTGTACAAGAAACAATATTCAGTTGTCTTACCACAACTCCTGCTTCAGTTGTCTACACAACTCCTACTCTAACAGGTGAAGCAGTCCCTACAACTACCATGCAGTTCTTGGAATAATTTGGTTCCTCTAATTTAGAATGTAGTGTATAAATTACTTTCTGAACAAAAGATAACTTCTCATGAAGTTCAACAAGACCAAGTGCAAGGTCCTACACCCGTGCTGGGGCAATCCCAGGCAGAGCTACAAGTTTTGTAGAGAAATGATTCAGAGGAGCCCTGCGGAGAAGGACTCGGGGGTATTGGATGATGAGAAAATGAACGTGACCCAGCTTCAGTGTGTTCTTGAGCCCAGAGCCCCCTGTGTGCTAGGCTGCATACCTAGAGTGTGAGCAGCAGATAGAGGGAGGAGATTCTCCCCTGCTGCTGTGCTCTGGGGAGAACCCCCCTGCAGTCCTGTGTCCAGCTCTGGGGCAACAACACAAGAGGGACGTGGAGCTGTCGGAGAGAGTCCAGAGGAGGCCACAGAGATGCTGTGAGGGCTGCAGCAGCTCTGCTCTGGAGGCGGGCTGGGACAGCTGGGCTGGGCTGGTTCAGTCTGGGGAAGAGATGGCTGCTTAAGGGGAGACCTTAGAGCAGCTGCCAGTGCCTGAAGGGACTACAACAAACATGGAGAGGGGCTTTTGACAAGGGCCTGGAGGGGCAGGACAAGGGGGAATGGCTTTACCCTGACAGAGGGGAGACTGAGATGAGATCTTAGGAAGTAGTTCTTCTCTGTGAGGATGGTGAGGCCCTGGCACAGGGTGCCCAGAGAACCTGTGTCTGCCCCATCCCTTGCAGTGTTCAAGGCCAGGTTGGATGGGGCTTGGAGCAGCCTGGTCTAGTGGAAGGTGTCCCTGCTTGTGACAGGGGTTTGGAACTGGATGAAGACTGAGATCTCTTCCAACCCAAACTGCTCTATGATTCTATGAATTCTGTCATTCTTACAATTCTTATAATACTGTAGATATTTCTCATATGTTAATACACAGCAAATTGGATATATGAATTTTAAACTTGAGCTAATGCAAAGTGATGAAAGTGTAATAATATCTTTTAAAAGCTACTTGCAGTTTTCAAATCTTATTTTTTCAAATACTGTTTTTTTTTTTCACTGATACAGCTGAGAATTTATTTGCACATACACAAACCAGCCTCATATACAGTGTTGCCTTACTCATTTCTATCATTTTTAAATGTCACCACATATTGTATGTATGCCATTCAGTGTTAAAGATAAAATTCATGGTAACATGTGGAATAATGCCAAATCAACTATGAGAAAACAACCCCAATCATATGTTTGATGTGGGATTAAACCATAGGTGTTTCCATTTAAGCAAGTTTCTAGGCTGTCTCACTTGGCATTTTTAAGATGTGAATTTTCTTCTCCTATTCTAGGCAATCTTTTGTAGAATCTCTTTCTAGATGTCTAAGAGATACATATGTTGTTCTTTAACACCCATTAAGATAAGATAAGGAACAAAGCCTGCCAATAGTGTTCCAGTTCAGAGCCATTCGATTTAATAGAGTCATTTCAGGGGAACATTGGAGTTAGCACAATTGTCAATACTAAGCCATTTTAAAAGCTTTTTGGAGCACTTTCATATCTTTATGCTCTGTAACTTGGGATGGATACTGAATTTGCTGGAAATTCTGTTGCTTTTGGGAAGAAATGTTTGTGTTCATTTGAAATAGCTTGGTTCTGGTTTGGTTTTCACATTGCATAGCAAATGTACTATGCTGTCAGAACAAAAGGTTTTGATTAGTCACTCGAATTTTCTTTCTCAGATCATTTGCAAAAGCCAGGTTTTCATTCTGATTCAACAGTGAAGCAAAATGTCAGGGCCGTTCTGCATTTTAGGAGCCATTTGCAAATCTTGCAGACTTCCATTAAGTGTACGTAAAAATTGTACTATAGCTCCACCCTTAACCAAGCTGGTGTCAAAACTGCGTGTTCAATGAGATCTGATCCACTACATGCTTTTCTGTCTGCCACAGTAAAACCCACATGTAACTTGGCTCATAATTATTAAGAATCTGTGTTACACAATTGTTCATGCCCTCTGAATGTATAAACGTGCAGTTGAGGGTTGTTTTTTGTTTTCTTGGAAATGAAGATCAGTGTCTCTCTCATTTGAAGAATACAACCTGCTTGGTAATATGTCATGAATATTTCTTAATGCATGTCAAATTGGCTGACATTTAGGTAGAAAAAAGAGAAGGTTGTGAGAGCAGGGACTGAAACAACCCAAATACTCTCTGAACAAAGAACATTATAAATGCTCCATCTCTCCTTCAAAAAAAAATGAATTCTTTGAATACAAAGGACCTATACCTCTGTAGTCACTTACTGGATAGGGGTAAAGCTGAACTACAAAAAAGTAGCAAAACAACTTAAGTGAAAAAACTCAAATCCATGAAACACAACACAAAGTGTGCATGTAAAGGCAGGTTAGATTCCCCAAAATCAGTGTGAAAAGGCTTTGAATAACAATGACTTTATATCTGTCAGAAAAGGAAAGAAACCCAAGTGTCCTCAAGTTTTGGAGAAACTACTTTGAAGCATATTCAGATCTTTTTTAATCCAGCTCTGAAAAAAAGAATTAAGCATCCATTAATCTGGTATTTCTTATAGTGATGCCAGGAATTCCAACTGTTGCCTGTGAAAATGAATTATTCTGTATTTTGTGATTCCAGGTTAGCTGAGGGAAATTTGGAAAGAATGATTAGTATGTTTTGAGCACAGGGCTTGAGAAGATGCATAAAAAGGAGATGAAAGGAAGGAAAAGAAGGGACTGATTAAACTGCTTTAAATCCATATGCTAGTCTTAGCAAAAAAAAAAAAAAAATAATCTGATAATAATATCTTGGTTAATTAATGTAAAAAAAAATTTCAGGTTTTGGCAATTAGAACTTAATTCTGGTTTTATAAAAGAAATAATATTTCATGCTTAGTCAACCTGAAAAATGGGAATAATTTAATTAAAAAGTATTGCTGAAATTACTTAATATATGTTGTAAAAGACACCTGAAATGTATTTCAAGCATGCGTACGTAGGGAAATTCATGCTTCACCAAAGGAAGAGGAATAAGCTGGTTCTCTTGGCTGTACTATGAATCGGTTTCAATACAGGCACCACACTGGCTGCAGAGTATTTTGTGTTTACTGCAGTGAAACTCTGCTGAAGGAAACTAGCTGCCGTGAAAAGCAAGGGTGCCACATTGAGAGACCTGTGTTTGTCCTGAGCAAGCTGCTTCTGCTTATGTGGGACAGAGAGCTCAGCACTGTCTGAAAATGGAAGCTCAAGCCCTGGTGCCTACTTAGCCCAATCCTACCAATGTCGCAGTACGTAGAATTACCCAGAAAGACTGAATCATAAATAAAATGGGTGAGGAACATGAAGTTTTCTTGTTCAGAAGGTGAGTTGGCTGAACTCAAAAATGTCAGAGACTCATGTAAAAGTACTTGTTTTAAGATTTTGTTTCTGCTGACTTTCTGACATTAGCCTGACAGAACCTTATCCCACACCACTCTTCTGTAGTTTCAGAGGAAGCTGTTGCTGAAGTTGCTGTATTAGCTCATTCCTTTATTTGGAATGTTCTTAAATCAGCTTTCTAATTCTCAGTAAAAACTCAAAGCCTCGATGATGTTATACATAGCCGTCATTTATTGGCTATTATGCTATTAAACAAAACTGCTATTTTTCATCAAAAACCTCAGTAATTTATTATTTTGTTATGGTCTTCCAGAATAATGCCAGAATGTGTGTGGCTGATGAGAGAATTATTGGGTTTTGTACTCTGGGTGTGCCAGAAGTTTTCTCTCTAGCTTGTGCTCAGATGTGGTGTTATTCACACAGTCTAAAAGAGTAGCAATTTTGAACACTTTAGCTTTTAGTCTTAGAATTGCAGAATCGCACTTCTCTGATGTTTTGGGAGATAAAGCTGAAATGGAAAAAAGCTGATGAGGTAATAAAAGATGAACAAGAGCTATAGAATTTATGGATCTTATGTCTGTTCTGTTTACAGGACTCGATTCTACAGTTCCTAGTGTTCTGAGCTATGTATTTACACTTGTTCATTGAAAACGTTTCCATGTTTCAAGTTTTACAATCAGGAGCAAAATATTCCAACGTAATTTTCATATATAAAGTCCCAGAAGGGTTTGGAAGAAAATAGATGGTTTATTTTATGACTACCCTCATAATGCATATACATGCGCTCACAAAAGTTTGGACCATTAAACCTAATTCTGACATTTTGTGATCCTTGAATGCTTACTTTAACAACATTACTCTCCTTTGACTGTACATTTCAAATGTGATATAAAGAGATGAATAGTAGTCATTTTTTTGTGGGTTTTCATCTACAACAGTGAAGATCCTCCATTCTCTTTGTGTGATATTTATATCATACAGAATTCTATGTTAGTTTATCATGGTCTTTCTTCAGAGCCCAGTGCATTACTTCCTTTCTCCAAATCTTTGTGCAAGAGAGACTACCTGTCTTAGTAGGACACATCAAGTCCTACCTCTCTATCTCTGCAGTCCTGTCAGCAGGACTGCATCAAGTCCTACCTCTCTATCAAAGCTATGAGCTCTAACACTTGAAACCCTCCAGGCTGGAGGTTACTTCAGCTAAAGAAAGTAACTCTGTCTGTTTCTATTTCCACTAATCCTGTTTCTATTTAGGTAAATGAGTAGTTACAAGGAAGAATCATCTCTCATCGTAGGAGCCTGGCATTTCCCCTTTAAGTCAGACCTTTCTCAATTTAAAGGCTAATTCTAGCCAAACAAGGGAAGATACAACCTTTTCTTGCAGGAGAACTAAGATGAGGGGGTTTCAGTTTAGGATTAGGAGGATTTGAGTAGGAGTAAGAAGTCCTCAGTTCTGTTATGTTCCTAACTGTTGTAACTGCTGAGGTTAACAAAGACACTAAATGCTGGACAACCAAACTAGTTACCAGCATGTCTTGATTTAGGCTGAATACAGCAATTCACGTCTATTGGCAGTGTGCATCTCATTTCCATTCTCATGCTTGGGCAGCTCTCCCTTTTGTCCACTTATACTCTGTCAGTCCCACTTCAGCAAGGAAACGCTGCAAAGCAGATCCTGCGCTCATGACAGGAGGCTGAATCATAGGGTCTGATCTCTCACCACTGCAATGGCAATTTTGAGAAATGTGTAAACTGCTTTGTGCATTTTTTACTTGTTTTTGCAATAATAGGTGACTTCAGTACAGCCTTGAGTGCTAATACAATGAAGCACAATGTGACAGCTGATATTCTTCATACAGAAATAACCACTTCCTTTTGAAAAGTAATTCAGCATATCTGAGTCATTCAGGTCTGTCTCAGAATGTGATTTCCATCACATTTCTGTTTTTGTGGTTTGCTTACCATGTGAGTTACCTACCCCAGCCTTTTTTTCTGTTTCAGATTCATGAACTTGTTATCTCTAAGGGGGGAAAAAAAGGATAAAATTTTGAAGTAAAATGTGTTATTTTATGAATTATTGTAGATATTTGTTCTCTCTCTTTTTTTTTTTTTTTTTTTAATTTTTTTTTTCTCCCCAGTATTATTATCTGACTTACTGGAGTTATGCCAGTGATGGAATTGGTACTTCTTGTCTAATGGTTTGACAGGGAGATGCTGTTGCGTATAACAGTATAAAGGTAATCTTATATAAGCCAAGAAATCAGTTCAATACATCAGAAAAGGTAATTGCAAAAAAGTATTTCAGGTTAAATAAATTTAAGTGGCACTACTAGTTAAACTTTAAAACTAATACTGTTGCTGATACTACTACTACTACTAATACTAATACTACTAATACTACCACTACCACTAATGCAAACTAAAAATGGCAGGAGTGATAGTGGTACCAAACTTCTTTTCAATTCCTCCAGTGTCCCTTTTGTCCTGTCTTTTGTAGTTTTGTCCGTGTCTTAGCTGCCTTTTTATATCAAAAGCCCAATACAATTAAAAAAATAAGTAGTGCAATCTTTGAATTCCCTCTATAACTTCCCATCGAACCTTCCATTTAGCTATATAATTTCCTCTTCTAGGAAAGTGTTTAATGCTTTCTTAGCTGTCCCAATTGCTTAACATTTTATCTTGTGTTTTACTTAAACATTTGCCCATCTTGAAGTTAAAAAGTATTAAAGTTGCTTCCTTTCCCTTTGTTATTTCAGATCTCATATAAGTGTAATTATATTGGCCTACTTTCTTTGTAAGATAACATTAAATATGAGGGTTTTTAAGGGATGAAAAGGCAGGTAGTTATAACATGATTTTAAATACTGTAGCCCACAGGTACAAGAAGTATGAGTAGAGATTCAGCTGTCATTTGGGGACACACTTAGCTTACAGATCTGGGACAGCTACTCTGCAGCTAAACCTGGAAACTTGAGTCAGGATCTGGAGGGTGGATTGATACTGTCTTTCAGATGTGAAAATAATTTCCCATATTTCTGGGGTTTTCAGATCCACTTAGGCATAATTGTTCTTGTAACTTTTGTTTTACATATAAAAAAAGCTTTTTTTTTTTTTTTTCAGGCAGATTTAAGCCAGCATCCTACCTCACCATGCCTCTGCTCTGAGATAACTGAACTATAAGGAGGAAGAAAGAAAGTGGAGGCAGCATTCAGTTTCTGAGGTCACTGTCTTTTAAACGGCTCCTGAAGGCAACAGACCCTGTGGTACACTGCACTAAACAGCAAAATTAAATTTCATTTTGAAACAAGCAAGGTATTAGATCTCCATTCAGGGAAAACCTCATCAATAAATGCAGGTACATTTACTGCTTCTCATCTCACTTTCTACACAGGTAGTTGTGTACCCCTTAACTCAATGAGTTAAGATTACAGTCTGTGTGGTTTTACATGTCTCAAAATGTGCAGAATTCTGAAACGGAAGGACTGCATATTTCGTAGCAGCCTTTATTTGTTTATTTAAATATTTTAGTGTGTTATTTATTTCACTGTTACTCTCACTGCTGTTTTGTTTGGACCACATAAAGGATCATTAAACCACTTAACCATGACAATGTCCCTCTGCTGAAGAGCCATGGAAGCAATTTTCAAATTTTCAGAGGTGTATGCCCCCGGAACAGATTCCAGGAACAATCTGGAAGAGTTAAACAAAGCAGCTCTTTTTGAGTGAGATTCATTTATGAGCACTGCACTCTGTTTACTTTTTCATCTATGCTTTTCCTTACAAGCCCCGAATGTAGAAACAGTAGACCAAAAGAAGCCATGGACGCCCAGGACAAAAAGCTGACACAGCTGCTGCACAAATGGAAGCACATTTGAATTTCTGTGCATGCCATTCAGAGACAAAAAAAGAAAAGATTCCATATAATTTAATTAAATTGGGTAAAACTAATCTCTGCAGTAACTCCCTGAAATTAATAAGGTACTTTGGTTTTGTTGTTTTTTTGTTTTTTTTTTTTTTTGAGCCAAAGGAACATTATTTTTAATTTCAGTAAATAAAAAATTTTTGATTGGTGCAATGCAAAGTCTGAGATTTTATATCAATATAAGTTACAGCATGCATATTTAGCCTTCACTATAAAGCTACTTTACTAATGGGACCCAATATACCACACAAACAAAAAATAACTTGTGTAGTGTTTTCAATTTACATTTGTTTAATTGTTCCTCTTCTTGCCACTGTCAGCTCAAGGTTTGTAACAATATCATGTACCTGGCTGCATTTATTTTGTTTTCTAATTATCCATTAATCTGAGATTTTTTTGATGCAGCTAATGGATTAGACCTTAAAGCCTGAAGAACTGTATCCCAGTTTAATTTGTGTTTATGAGACTGAGCAAAGAGAAGATAAAGAAAGAACAAAGAAAATAAAGTTCTTCCTGGCACTTGTGCCAAAACAAAGGTACTGTTTACCCTTTGCTTTTACATTCAATAATCTGTTCTTTTTCAGATTCAGTTATTCCAGGGCTGTATTAGCATCACATAGCTGAACATGACACCCCCATTTTTCTCATACACGTCAGTGATGATATCTCTCTCTTTGTTCCAGATGAAAGGAAGTTTTGCTGCTATCACTCAAATCCTAGGGAGCTGGGTAGCCACCTTGAGTTTCCACCAGATGCCTTCAGCTCTTTACCAACTTGCCTCAGCTCATTTGGATCTTCTGTTCAGGTTCAACATATGGAACAAAAACATTTTGCTAACTCAAACGTTTTATAATTCATGACATCAGTAGTCATTAGCATCTCCTGGGCAATAGTTCATGTGTTTTTGAGTCCATAGCTTCCATAGCTGAAAACAGTTAAGTGATTAGATATGTCCCCAGGAGAAAAGTACAATTGGTGCTTTTACTATTCTCTTTTTACAGACATGCTATTTTGCAAAAGCCATGTATGCAGATATAGGAGTGCTCTGGAAAGGCTGATACATGTTAAAAGGCTGGTTGAACAGCTTAATGCTTAAAAATGCACTGAGGACATAGAACGTAGTTCTTACCAATATTGCTTGTCCATTTCATTTTTACGTCTTCAAAAAAATACTCAGAATAGGTATGGGAAAAAAAAAAATAACTGCAGCCACATGGAAAAAAAAAAGTGTGGTTTCTTACCTAAGCCTAGCAATCAAGATAGTAAGTTAACTTTGTTACAAACCATTAGATACATGTAATACCCAGCCTTAATTGCTGCATAAGGATCAAGGTGGATCTGAGGGAAATGGACGGTCATAACTAAGAATATTGGCTGGAAGAGGATAAAGATTAGGACAGTCCTGTACTTGAAGGTACTGTTTGATTTAAAGAGATTCCACTAGCAAAAGGACCCAAGTAGATTTCTCCCCACCCTGAAATACCAGAGCTGTTGCTCTGTATTTTGTTTGTTTGTTTGCTTTTTCACAGCAATTACAGGATATGCAGTGCATTGTACCTAAAGGTGTACTTCTCTGCTGTCTTCCTTCCCTTCTTTCTGTCTTTTCAGTTTAAATCAATGTAAAAGGAGTGCCTTACAGCACTGTCATTTGAAGTCAAATAAGTCATGTGCTCAACTAAAAGGCTTTAACTCTGTAGATGGGAAAGGGACCTTTGTGTGTTCTTGCTTATCTGCTTGTAGTCTTCAGTCGCTTCATCTGCTGGAACTCTTTGAAGAGTGATTCTTCTTCTATCTTTTGGTTATTTGGACTGAATGTCTTCTGGGTGGGGCTGCCTCTCTCTGCTATCTTTTTGCAGTACCTCACACAATGCAGATCAACCTTGGTTTGTCACAATGAGAGATTAAAATAATGCCTCTTTCTCTGCCCTTTGAAAGTGATTCATCCTTGTGGAGAATTGTTTGCTATGCAAGCGTCCTTCATTGTTTGGCATGGATATGGCAACCACAATCAAACTCTGTTTATCTGTGTTGAGCCTTTTCTACTTTGTAATAGTCTTTTCTTATGTCTCTTCCAATTAGGCTGCATAAATATCGGTAGTCCTGCCTTTTCTAGATATATATAAGAGAGTCAAAGAATCGCAGCATCCCAGACTTGTTTGAGTTACAAGGGACCTTAAATCTCATTCAGTTCCAACCGCCTGCCATGGTCACGGACACTTTCCATTAAACCAGGTTGCTGTAAGCCCGTCCAACCTGTCCTTGAACACTGCCAGGGACAGGGCAGCCACAGCTTCTGTGGGCACCCTGTGCCAGCGCCTCACCATCCCCACAGGGAAGAACTTCTTCCTAAGATCTCATCTTAATCTCCCCTCTGTCAGGTTGAAGCCATTCCCCTTGTCCTGTCACTTGGCCCTTTGGTATCCTTTTGGTCAGTTTGTGTCAGCAGTCCTGGCTGTCTCCTGTCTCACTCTGCTTGGTGTGTAGGCAGTCTTTCACTTATGTGAAAGGGAGAAGAGGAAAGCCTATGCAGAGCCAAACAATGCCTTTCTTAGTGATGTGCAATTGAAAATTTAATTGCTATTTTTTTTTTTAATAACCAGACTGTTTTGATCAAGCCTGTGTTGTACAACAGTCAGCAATGTTCCTTTGTGGAAGATGTCTCATCAAATCTGCATTTCTTCAAGTATGAATAAAAGTCATGGTTTAAACCTCTCACGCAGTTTGCTTGCTCACTCCCTGCTCTTTCTTCTCCCCCACTCCCAGAGGGATGGGGAGGAGAATCAAAAGAATGTAACTCCCACGGGCTGAGATAAGAGCAGTCCAGTAACAGGTTTAACACAAACCACTGCTGCTGCCACCAATAATAATAATAATAAGGGAAATACAAGGGAAGAGAATACAACTGCTCACCACCTGAAGACCGAGCCGCGAACTAACTCTTCTGGGTTGCTGCCCCCAGTTTTTACATCCTGGGCATGACGTGCTGTGGTATGGAATACCTCTTTGGTCAGTTTGGGTCATGTGTCCTGTCTCTGCTTCCTCCCAGCTTCCCCTCCTCCCTGGCAGAGCATAAGCCTCAGAAAGTCCTTGGTCAGGGTAAACATTACTGAGCAGTAAGAACTGTGTTATCAGCGCTGTTCACAGGCTGAAAGTCTAAAACCCAGCACTGCAGCAGCTATCAAGAAGGAGAAAAATGACTGTTACTGCTGAACCCAGGACACAGTGTTTGAGTGGAAATAGATTACAAAGCAAGTTCAATAATTTTTCAAGAAAGTACTTGCAAAATTCCCTGTCTTAGATTGATTTGTGTTGAGCTAGAAGCAATGTATTTTAAAGAGAATAGTTTCAAGCAAAAATGCATCCCAAGCGCTATACAAGTAGCATAGAGGAGGAAAGTTTAGGTTAAGGGCCGATTTATTCAGTGTCACGATAAATCATAAATTTATGATATAATAAAATATAAATTTTGTACAAGGTTAGCACATGGCTGAAGACAGGAGTTGGAGGATGTTATAACAATAACATCATCCAACTTGATTGGTGACAAAAGGACAATTTGTAACTTAAAATCTTAAGCTTTTGTCAAACCCCCTCTGATTTGGCTTTACTAAGGTTAGGTATACTTAACATTTATTCCAGCTCACAGTATTGTGGCTGCTTAGTGGCAGGTAAGCATGTTTGAATGCTGAATGTAATTTGAAGAATTTGATTCACCTTGAACCAAATACACCAGCACTAGTTTAATACATTCCTATGAAAGTTCTGAAAATATCTGTTTTCTAAAATGGGTTTGCTTTTCCCTTTGGCACAAATGTTGGAGAAAAACCAAACATATAGGATACTAATGGGAAAAATCCATGCGAATGCAAGAGTTGATGCTAAATGTATTTTCAGATCAGGAGAAGGAAATACTAATGTGGAGTAATCTGAAAAATTTACCACAGAATAATGCTGCTCAAACAGCAGGCACTGTTAATCACTGTTAATTCACTCTGTAGATTTTACAATCTGAACCCACAGCTTCCCTTACTGAAGGGGAACTGTAGAAGCTGAATATTCTAAATTTGTAGTGCTTCTCATCTTTTTTTTCTTTTTTAATTATTTCATATTTTTTTTTAATGTCTGGAGCCCTGTGAAAGTCTTTGGGTAAAAAAAAAAGAAATCTTTTTCTGTCCTCCTGCTTTTGTCATCCTACTTTTTGCTGATACTGAGGATGAAGTCAATATGGCCTTTAAGAGAAGGGAAGTTATAATTATAATTGCTTTTTATTTACTCTGGGAACTGACAAGGCTATCAACTATGAAACATTGTTACAGCATTGTATATCTATGGTTGTTGCCACAATAAAAAGCATGATTGTTTGCTCTACTATTAAATTGTAAATAAAATGGAATTTTCAAGTTATATACATTCATGTGCCTATGTAAATATTCATAACCTTGTAACTGTTGAGACAGAAACTTATTTTTTTTTTAATATGTGCTTGGAAAGAGCTTAACTTTTTCCAGTTTATAAAGCTGACTTTATGAGGGATGAAGAATTGAAATGTGAAGTCAATACAAAGAAGTCTGTTCTTTTTTGGAAGTACTTGAATTTAGATTCCCTCACAGAATACAAAAAAAAAAAAAAAAAAAAAAACGAAAAGAGTTTGTTTTGTTCAGGTCTTTAGGTAAGAGGCAGAAATGGTGTGGTTTTTGCTGCTAGACTGTTGCAATTCGGAGTTACATGAACTCAACAAAGTACTGCTAATATAAGTGTTGAATCCACCCACGTGATACAAGCTGGATTAACGAAGTAATATGCAAGGAATACACAAATACCTGCTTAGTTTTTTAAAAAATGGGATGTGAATGTTTTGATTTCTGCACACAGCTTTGAAACTCATTCCTTCATTTTCCCTTGTGCTGTTCTGAAACCTCTACCAGTTGTCAGGTAGGATGTGCCTACACTGTTAAAAGTTACGGCTCAACAAATGTACACTGAATATTTGCTGCCCGTGAATATCAATACTCTGAACACAATTCCTAGAGCCATGAGGTACCAATTCTGGGAACATATTTTGAAGGAAAAAGTGAAAACTTTGAAGTTGTACATACAGTTTGTCTCAGTAATTTTGCAGGCAGTGAAAGACAGAAGCCCATCTACGCTCTCTTTCCTATGAAAGCCTGGACTAAGTTCCTCTGAGGTTCCCTCCAACCTGGGCTGCACTGTGATCCTTTGTAACACCTAGAGTGGAGCTGTCATCTTCCTTCTGGCCTTATTTAAAGATGAAAATTATTGCAGAGCAGCTTTTTATGTGGCCTTGATAGTAAAAGTTTGTTTAACTTGATTAAACGTCACTGCTGTGGCTTAATCCCAGGTGGTTATTCAGAGCCACACAGCCACTTGCTAACTCCCCCCTTATCATTTTGCTTTGGGTGGCATAGGTAGGAGAATCAAAAGAATGTAAACCCCATGGGTTGAGATAAGAATAGTCCAGTAACTGAAGTATAATGCAGAACTACTACTACTACTAATGACAGTGATAAGGGAGAAAACAAGGGGAGAGAATGTAAAACTGAAAAGGGAAAGGAAAAGAAAACAGTAAGCACAAGTGATGCACAATGCAAATGCTCACCATCCGTGAACCCATGCCCAGCCTCATCAGAGCAGAGATCTGGGCCTTCCAGATAACTCCCCCAATTTATATACTGGGCATGATGTGCTGTGGTGTTGAATACCCCTTTGGTTAGTTTGGGTCAGGTGTCCTCTCTCTGCTTCCTCCTGGCTTCTTGTACCCTTCCTCACTGGCAGAGTGTGAGAGACTGAAAGGTCCTGAATCAGGATAAAGATTACTGAGCAACAACTAGGACATTGGCATCTTATCAGTGTTGTTCTCAGATTGAAGCCAAACCATGGCACTGCACCAGCTGCGAGGAAGGAGAAAAATAATTGTTATAGATGAACTCAGGACAAACAAGTATCTCTAGTGGGACTTGGCAATACTCGTTGCTTGGTTGCTTATTTTTCAGAACAGATTGTTGGAGGTTGCTTTGGGAATTTCTATGTCCACAGGGTTCAGATTTAGAAGAATACAAACCTGTTGTGCCTGGCATGGCACATTCCACCACTGATTGTAATGCATCTCCTGTACACATTCAAGAAGGACATCTAATAAAGGATATTGGATGGCATTAACACTTCACATAAGTCCGTTTCAGGAGGCAAATGGTCTTGGACTTACTTAAGGAGTTAGGGCAACTGTCTTTGCATTATGATTCCAAAGATGTTAAATTTAATGTGGGTTTGGTTCATAGCTAGCCATTCTGATGTGGGCAAGTCATTTGTTAGGATGACTGTCATGGAGGCTTTGGGTGCCCTTAAATATTTATCTTCAGACTGTGGTAGTTGGAAATGTGCCTTAATAATAATCTCCTTCTTTTTTCTGTCCTCGCCTTCCCCCCAAAGTATGTGTATCTAAACCGGATTTGGGCATACATGAAGGAAAAGGCCACAGAGTGAGAAATTATAATATTTGAATTAAAATTAGTTCGTAAGTTTGAATGGACAGCAATTTAACATCAGTACTGCATGGACAGCAATTTAACATCAATACTGCATGGAGTTGAAGGGTTACATATATTACTAACCAAAGTTTTATATCTGCCCCTTGGGTTATATAGCTCATTTTAGAAAAAACCTCTCTTAAAATTCCTGAATGAGAAGTTTTTTGCAAGCCTTTGAAGACTTCTCCACAGAGTGTATGCTGAGAATTACACTAGCTAATGTTCTCACTTAGGTTCTGCCCTAATTCTCCCAGGAGCAAAAGTTCTCTGAGCTTCACACCTACTGGTATGCAAATTCCATTTACTTTAAATATTCTCTGTAGAAATAAAGGCAACAAGCTGCTCCTTCTTCCCTGGGGCTTTGTCTCCAAGGCTTCTAATGTTACATGTGACCTTTCCATACATCTTCAGGATAAACTGGCTTGAAAAGAACTTCCCATTTCCTCCCCATGGCTTCCCTGTGGAAGCACTATTTCATTTAATGTGGTAGCCCAGGCCATTTCTATAGTATAAGGGTGCAACAATAGATCTTTTTCTGTGTTTGAGCTGCTGCTTGACAAATCAAGTGAAGTCAGGTCAAGGACAGCCAATAATTCACCCCAACCTCTTTCCTAGGCACTCACATTTTGCATGGACAGTGGCTACTACTGACACATCTTTGTGGAGCATGCAGATTACTCCAAATTGGAGTGAGTTAATGATTAGTTCAAATTCTGTCATCCTCTAAGTTTATAGCAGAACTGTGACCTAAATGAAGCAGACGGTAATTAACATTCTTCAGCTGCAAGGGACGATTTTTCATGTAAATTTTCTCTTCTTAGCTCCACCTTATCCCCAGTGGAGTCCAGAGTGGAGCATAAGGTCTTTGCTGAGATGGAAGTTTTGATTTGTCCTTCAAATAGATTCAGATGTTTACATTAGCACACTAATTTCCCCAGTCTTCTCTATCTGAAGGGCCAGGATTAGCTTTAGTTCTCAAAAGAGTTTTTTATTCCACCATTTTTTTTACAGCTCTTGATAGAATTTGAGTGTATTCTTTTCAAGAGAGTCAGCCAATATTTATTTTGGTTGAGTGATGGATTAAAAACTACACAACCACCATAGGCTACCTTCAAGATAAACATGATGTTTTGGGTTTTGTTTAAAAAGGAATACTGTTTGAATGGCTCTTCATCTGTGGTCCTCAATTATACTTATAGCATGAAGAGGAAATTCACTTGAACACATAAAGAAGGGAAAAGATACTGAAGACATTAATACTTAGTTTTTTAGGACCTCGGGTTTTGTTTCAGTGTGCTGCAAATGCACAGGATTTTTTTTTGAGAAATAATCATGTAAATGTGCCTCTTGCAGATAATACAAAGATTCATGGGGTTTACTTATATTTGGGGATATTCTATTAAAATATTTTCTTTCTGCTAAAATTTGTACAAGTCTTAAGTGGAAACTAAATAGACATTTTACATCATAAAACCAAAATTGTACTGTGAAGAAATAATCCATAATTAACAATAGCAAATGTGGTGCATTTTACATGTGCACTACAAACCTCTAACAATGTCATTCTTCAGTACACAATGTCAAGAAATACAGTCATCTCTAGTGTCGAATTATTCTGCACTCAGCTCTTGTTTTTATCTTCTCTGCTGAATGAGTTCCTGCATGGTAGCCAAAGGAAGTGGTGAACCACCCCCACGGAAGACTTATATTTGATTATAAGAATACTCTTATAGAAGCTTGCTGTGGTTGCTTCAGCAGCTATAGCTAATACTATGCCTGTTTTTCAAGTGGAAAAAAAAAATCAAAGCGACAAAATTTTATCAATCTTGCAAGTATCCAAAATGTGCATTAGGTTTGATAGAATTTCTTTAAAACAGAAGTAACATATACCATTATTTGCCTCAAGTTACTGATGGTGATATTGCTATGCAAAACCAAGTAAAATGCCCTCTGTGTTTCCTGTTGAAGTGAATTGCTGGGTGAAAGGTTCTATGTTACTGCACTGTGGAAGTGTGTGTTGTATTCTATCACGACCTTTCCTTGTGTATAATCTCCAAGGGTTTTCATTACTGGACTTCCAGTTCAACTTGAGAGAGGAACCTATTCTCAGACCTGAGTCACTCTCAGCCTGACATGTTGGAAAAATAATGCTGTCATGTACAGTCATGGGATGCTTGTCTTAGTTCAGAAAGGCTGCTGCTTGACTAGCTAAACGTGCTAGACATTTTTTTACTTGTCACTACTGCTCTTTCAGTGCTCAGTGCAGTTTGCTGGTTTGGGTTTGTGGAAAATATTCATAAATTTGGATTGAATAGCTTGGGTCACTGCACATTTCCTTTGTTAAAAATTCCCCAAAACCTCAAAATGACTCAATAATAGTCATAAGTTGGATGAGCAACCCTGAGACTAAAAAAATATTGAAATAAACAAGTCTCACTTGAGTAGGTTAGAACTGCTGCTTTATTGTTTGACATGATAGTGCTCTTTTTTTAAAGCCCACACTTACTGTGAAAAATGTCTCTGAGCTGGGACTGCCCAGAAGAGACAAGCTTTTTAATAGATAATAAATGAACAATCCAATTGCTCAAAGATACTTTTAGCAGCAGCGAAATACAATAAATACCTTAAGAGTATAACAATTCACAACAGAACAGTTAAGAGATTGTCAGTTGGGAAAAGTCTTGCAGCATTCTTTTCCCACAGGCTGGGGCTTATTCTAATGGTCTGATTCTTCCAGTTTTCTGGAAGGCCCCATCCTGTGAGCAAATGAATTGTGCGCAGCCCAGTGCTGAGAGCAGTGTTAGACAATGGAAGATTCTTCAAGGTGTTATCACTGTCATTAACTGAAGGGACAAAATCAGGTGTGTCCTCACTTCTGTTTAGCCCAGTCCATTAAATCTTTTTTGTTTTTAAACAACTCAAGCTATAAAGTAGGATACCTGTTGTTCAGAAACACAATGTGCAGCACCTTTTGCTCCACTGCTGCAGTTGTGGGAGTAGTAAAATCCAATGAATGAGCAGAACAGTCACCCAATTGTAAAAATGTTGCCAATGTGGCTTTACAACTGATCCAGCCTGTCAGACTCCAAGAAATGTGTTGGCAGTTCTAAGGTTAGGATTAGAACTGGTGTGTGCAAGGTCTATTAGCCTAACAGATTTGTCCAGAACGAGAAATCTGGATGGATGGATGGATGGATGGATGGATGGATGGATGGATGGCAAAACTGACACTGGCAAAATGTGAGTTAAATTTATCCAGAGTAATTGCCAGGTAAGCTCATGAAGACAACATTTAGAATTGTAAGGGCTGCTATACAAATCTGCTCTTATCTAATGTACCTTTTTGGAGGCAAAAGAATACCATTTTGGAATCTATACAATTGCCAATGTTTGCAAAAACAAAGAAAAATTCTTGGGACAAATCCATTAGGATTTCAGTTGTCTTCCAGGGAATACAGAAAGCCACAAAGGATATAGGAAAACTGGGGAAGATAAATAGATTTGTGGGCTGAATGAGATGGGTGAAGATACTAATTCCAGGGATATCATCTACCAAACCTAGATAAGGTATGGTCATGATAGGTGCTCTTTGGGAAGAAAGAAATAGCTACTGCATGTGTCTGGGGTAGATAGAGAAATTAGAGTTTTCTGCTTAATACAGAGCAGTGTAAGAGTCTACAAAGCGCATTTCTTTCAGTTTAAGCTAAACAGAAAACACTACCAGAAATCTATACTGTGGCACTGCTAATGACGGTTTTAAACTAAAAGAAAATAGACTCGGTCTGGATTTGTTATGATAAGGGTAGTGAGGCTCTGGCACTCAATTTGCCTGGAGAAGCTGTGACTGCCCCATCCTTGGCAGTGTTCAAGGCCAGGTTGGATGGGCCTTGGAGCAGTCCGGTAGAGTGGAAGGTGTTGGAACTAGATGAGTTTTAAGGTCCCTTCCAACCTCCAAACTATTCCGTAATTGTATCATAGATGTTCAGGTCTTTCTCCTCATCATGTGTGTACATGGTTTCAGTAAGCTCTGTTCCAGCTGTGTTGTTTCATAATCTGCTCCTAGTGGGCCACACTCCACTCTAATGCAGATGTAAGGCAGTATTAGTTTGCCAGAAAATTTGCTTCCTGTCCTAAAATGAAAATCCTTTACACAAAAATAGAGTTATTTTGACTCAAAATTCTCTTTATTCAAGATAAGTAGGCTTTTACAGAAATAAGTTTGTTCTAGGTCAAAAGAAGTGAACATTTAGTCAACCTACAGTTGACTATATGTTTTTATGTATTTTTTAAGATTTCCTGTTTGGTGATAGAATAATGAAATGAGTAGTTTTATAATATATTTTCAGTATATTTAAAGTGCCAGTTGGTTCCTGCATAGAAGCTGGAACTGCCTTAGCATTTCAGCAGCTGTTTAGAAATATATATTTCCTGTTACTGAAGACTGTTTACTCTTAAGAAAATGAAGAACAGATGTGCCTTCCATTATTTTTTGCAAACAGCTTTTACACTGAGTCAGAGATTAGGTGAAGCTTTTATATACGTTAGTGCCAAAAAATGTTTTGGTAAGAGGCATTTTGCATGTTGGCTGTTGCAGGAGAAAAGGGAAGTAGATGCTGTTGTGTTGTATGTTAAAATATTTTATTGTAAGATAAATGAAGAGTAGCATCACTTGGAAATATCTCTATCGATCAAGTTATGGAATAAAGCTTGCTTTTATATATATGTGTAAATATAAAATTCTCGTGAGAGAATATGCAAGTGCACAAATAAAAGCCATGAAAACTACCATATTTAAGACTGCCAAAATGTTCTGTCAGAAGATAGATGGGACTGAAACCCAGTTTTTAAAAGTATATTGTTTTCCTGCTTTTCAAAAACATAATCTTTCATTTCTCTCTCTTCCAGAAGGCACTAGCAGGATCTCCTGAACCCAGTCGGTTTCAGACTTGGATTAAAAACTATTCCTTAGAAACTGTGCTTGGGATTTCATTGTTAAAACCCCAGTGAGCACCATTTTGATTCATTGCATTTGTCATACCACATCTGATCTGCTGCAGCACGTCTTGGCGTTGGCATGGAAAGAAGACACTGTGTAACTCACTGTGATGCAATGCAGTGGAGAGTGAAAAAGAAAAGAAAAGCCTACACAATGTCAAAAGTACAATCTGCTCCCAACACAGATGACCGTCAATCAATCTCAAGTTTTTCAACTAATTCTGCTTCAGCTACCCATGAAAATTGGGGGAATATTCCTACATTTCGCATCAATAGTCAGCAGCAGCAACCGGTGCATATTTACAGACTGTCTTGCCTGCTCTCTTCCTGTGTATGACTCCTGTCTTGATCATTTGGCTTCAGTTTATCAGGAAACAGAAGCTGCTCAGTGAAGCTTCCCTTAGCAGTAGGAGAATGGTTTTGCTCAATTCAGTCCTAGATTCTGTCCTTCCTCCCTTTCATTGGGACTGCTGTTTCCTTTCATCTCACAAGGACCCCTCCTCTGTCCTTGTGTCTTCTCATGCTATTTTCTGTATTATCTGTTCAAGTAACCAACAAAAGCTGTAAACTTAATGTTAGCTGATGGAAAAGAAATGTGATCAGTCTCAAATCCTACAAATCCCACAGGCCTTACAAATCCCCCAAAGCACATTCCTCAGGATTGTCTGTTTGTCTGAGATTTTTTCCTGTCCATTTCCATTTTCACTAATTTTTCTTCTCATTTCCCATCCATCTTAGCTTTCCTTATTCATCTTGCTACCTGGTTTTTTACTTTGCAGAGACCTATATGAATTTGAAAGTAGAATGAACTGTCTCATACATAGATTTTTTTTTTTTTTCTTGAGAAATTTGCCTTGAATATCTTACCTTTAACATTACCTTTAATGTTGGCTGCCTGCAGCAGTTCAGCTTGGCCCATAAACACCAGAGGATGTCAGGAGGGTAGCTCCACTTCTTCTGTGATACTCACCCAATCTTCTCTCCATTATGTCTTATGCATGCTAGAAGCTGTAGGCATCAAGCCTAAGATGTTGAAGCAATCTTACAGCTCTCTATTGTTTCTTCTGAAAACGTCTGGTTAAAAACAATCGGCAGGCATTCTTGTTAGCTTCAAGATATGGCGTAGCTAGGGGAGGATAGCTGTTCAGAATTACACCCAAGGCCTGACTCAGAAATCAGCATGAAACACACTTATTCTGCATAAAGGCCACTCATCTAGAGAAGGATATAACACAATCATCATGAAGTTAATTTGCACCTATATTTACAGCACACTACCTTATGCAGATAGGCAAGCTGTGGGATGCGAGTCATGGGCAAAATCACAATCTTATTCAGTGACTTCGTTAGTTTTTCAGAAAGGAGAACAAGCACCACATTGAGGAAATGTGCAGATTTTTCTAAGCCAGAAGGAGTTGTGAGCTTTCTAAAAAGAGGAATACCACAAGGGAACCTAGAAGGAGTACAAATCTCCACGTAAACACCGGTGTTTTCAGCTAATAAAAATAAAAATTGCTACCTCTTAAGAAGAGTTTGAAATGTGAGTGAGGAACCTAGGAGGAAGTGAAGCTGTGAAACTTGAGTTCAAATAATATGCATCAAATAAGACTTGAGTTTTCAGAGATACAATTATTTATTTGCAATCATATTTCCTAATACAACCACGATGACTTGGCATCTCATAGACATTAAAGAGGAGGCTTTAAAATATGTGGTTCATCATTGCTGTAATACAGGTAGAATTTCCTGCAGAAGGAAGAGGCGCAATTAAGTTTTAATGAAGTGGCATAGACGACATAGTTTACATCTTGGCAAAACAGTTGTGTCAGCAAGACCATTCAATTCAATTTTATGGTCATTGTATACATAAAACCAAATAGATACTTGCTATGTAAAACCATATGAGGAGCTGTACCGAGATAGACCAATGGTTCATCTGTCCTAGCAAGTACTTAGGGAAGACTTTAAGTGCAAAACAACATGGAGAGTTATGTTTTGTCACTTCTATTTTATGGTCTTCCAGCATTTGGCAGTTTGCTTCTTACAGATTTCCAGAAGATGGGCACTAGGGTTGGGGGGATTACAGGTACATCATCCAACTCAAAAGTTTTCCTGAATGATGGTTTTATCCATAAATTTGTTTAACTACTGAACCGTTTTCGTGCAAAAAAACCAAAGCAAGTAATGTTTTCTAGCCCAGGCTGGAACTTGTGTTTCTTGAGTGGAAAATGACATTGATGAAGAAAATTGAGATGAACAGCTGACGCTTTCAGCAGGCTTACACTTAGAAATACTTCTAAACAAATGCCTTTATTTCACCACCTGACATCAACTCTGAGCAAGTGTGGCAGATGCTGACTTTTTATAGTTACTGTGAAATTAGCTAGTAAGAATAGAAGACTCTGGGAAATTTACTTCTCTTTGCAGTTTCATAGAATCATAGGATTGGAAAGGACCTTAAGATCATCTAGTTCCAGCCCCCCTGCCATGGGAAGGGACACCTCACACTAAACCATGTCATCCAAGGCTCTTTCCAACCTGGACTTGAACACCACCAGCAATGGAGCATTCACAACATCCCTGGGCAAATAATTCCAGTGCCTCACCACCCTTAACAGTGAACAATTTGTTCCTTATATCTAATCTAAACTTCCCCGTTTAAGTTTTGACCCGTTGCGCCTTGTCCTATCACCTCTCACTACACTCCCTAATGAAGAGTCCCTTCCCAGCACCCCTATAGGCCCCCTTCAGATGCTGGAAGGCTGCTATGAGGTCTCCATGCAGCCTTCTCTTCTCCAAGCTGAACAGCCCCAATTTTCTCATCCTATCTTCATATGGGAGGTGCTCCAGTCCCATGATCATCCTCATGGCCCTTCTCTGGACTTTTTCCAACAGTTGCATGTGCTTTTTATGTTGAGGACACCAGAACTGCACACAATACTCCAAGTGAGGACACAGGAGAGCAGAGTAGAGGGGCAGGATCACCTCTCTCTACCTGCTGGTCACACTCCTTTTGATGCAGCCTAGGATATAGTTGGCTTTCTGGGCTGCAAGCGCACATTGAAGCTGGCTCATGTTAAGTTTCTCAGTGACCAACATCCCCAAGTGCTGTTTCACAGGGCTGCTCTGAATCTCTTCTCTGCCCAACCTGTAGCTGAGCCTGGGATTGCTCCTAACCAGGTGTAGGACCTTGCACTTGTCATGGTTAAACTTCATCAGGTTGGCATCAGCCCACCTGACAAGTGTGTCAAGGTCCCTCTGGATGCCATTCCTTCCCTCCAGCTATCAACCAAATCACACAGCTTGGTGTCATCAGCAAACTTGCTGATGGTGCACTCAATCCCTCTGTCCAAGTCAGCACAAAGATGAACAAGATCGGACCGTACACTGATCCCTGAGGGACACCACTCATTACTGGTCTCCAGCTGGACACTGAGTCATTGAGCACAACTCTTTGTGTGTGGCCATCCAGCCAGTTCTTTATGCACCGAGTGGTCCACCTATCAAATTGATGTCTCTCCAATTTAGAGACAAGGATGTCATGTGAGACAGTGTCAAACGC
>JANRGW010036335.1:0-13779 GCA_024733675.1 Psilopsiagon aymara | reverse complement strand
GTTATTAAAATGTTCTTATCTCAACCTGTGGGAGTTGCATTCTTTCGATTCTCCATGTAGCAAACTGCGTGGCTGATGTATGGCTTAAACCACGACACTGGCTTTTGCCAATTGGTTATAATAACGAAGATTGGGTTTGGATAGGAAGATACTTGATAAGGAGTTGGTCTGTTCTGATGCAACAGGTCCAGCTAAGTATTTAAAATTTTTGAGGAGTCCATGATACATTTTTATGTGCAATATTGAGACATGGCTGTCAAATTCAGATGCTCCCTACAACGTGCACTGGGAGATTGCTTTAAAAATCAGATGATTGCCAAATTGATGGGGAGGATTGATTTTTGTTTTCTTTCTATATAGCAATTAGGTGAAACATTGGCAGCGTTGCATGAAATTAATCACATGCTGACAGTGAAGAGAAGTCAAACCATTGGAGGAACAAAGAGCTTTCACTTTTTGGAAATGGAAATTCTACTTTTTAAAGTGTTAATTTTTGCTGTACACTTGAACTGTTTACTTTGGAAGATATTGTGCTATGAGGAAGGCATTGTTCCACTCTGAAAGCTCAAGGCCACAATGCTTGAGCCCATAGGACTCTATTCAGATCTATCCTCTCCTCCCTGTGGCTTTTGGCTGCGGGAGGTTACAAAGCTTTCTGGCTTATACAGCCCCCATACATCTCAAAGCAAGCGTTACTGATCATCACCTCCTAGTGAGCAGCTCTGGGGTGCCTGGTCTATCTGTAAGACTGTAATATATAAGAACTTCACTTGTTTTCAAACAGGCCTTTTCATTACAGAGTTAAATTTGAAGGCATATCATTGTATACCACCATGGCTGCAAGGATTTTCTTATTGTTTTAGGGCAGATACTGTTTTCTGTTTCTTTGAGGACACTGTTTTTAGAATATCTATCTTATTGAACTGTGTTGCATTGAAAATGTTTACATTGTGTATATTGCAGCCCATGCTGCAACCTGTGGTTAAGGCTCATTAGTAAGCATATTGCTATTGATTTTTTTGTCCCTTTTTCCATGTGCACATGAATTTTAAACATTTGTGCGCAATCTGTCTCTTACAGTCATCTGTTTGACTTCTGTAATTCGTGCTGGTGTGCCTTGGTGTCCATTCATGACTTCAGTGAACTGCAGTCCCATTAACTATTTGGAGGGTGATGAGTTGGTGCATCAGAAAATGGCTAAATCTAGGGTAATGAGCTAGTTTGAATAAGAAAATTGTCACTAGATATGTTGTATCCTCTACCTCTTAGTTCATGGTCCTAGAATGGAATCTAGACATCACAAGAGTTGCATTGAGGTCCCCTATGCCTTTTGCACCCAAGATGTCCAAGCCTAAGTTTACCATCAGGTAACCATATGTACATT
Source organism: Psilopsiagon aymara (assembly GCA_024733675.1). NCBI lineage: Eukaryota > Metazoa > Chordata > Aves > Psittaciformes > Psittacidae > Psilopsiagon > Psilopsiagon aymara. The sequence goes on along the minus strand of JANRGW010036335.1, from coordinate 12,395 downwards.
GTTATGTTGTTATATACAATACACAAATATTCAGCCTGGAGAAGAGAAGTCTCTAGGGAGAACTTATAATACTCTAGCAGTACCTAAAGTGAGCCTACAAGAGATCTGGAGAAGGACTTTTTACAAGCGCATGTGGTGATGGGAAAAGGGGGAATGCCTTTAAACTGACAGAGGGGAGATTTAGATTAGACATTTGGAAGAAGTTCTTCACGATGAGGGTGGTGAGGTGCTGGCACAGGCTACCCAGAGAAGCTGTGGTTGCCCAATCCATGGAAGTGTTTAAGGCCAGGTTAGATAGGGCTTTGAGCAACCTCATCTAGTGGAAGGTATCCCTGCTCATGGTAAGGTGTTAGAGCTAGATGTTCTTTAAGATCACTTCTAATCCAACTGATTCTGTGATTGTGCATTTGAAATAGTGCTTCACCAGTGGTATCAACAGTTAGAGGAGGCAGTGGTGCAGAGGAATTTTTGCCTGTGACCAGGTTCTGGGGATGGGTTAGGTGACACCTAGCTCCTGTGATTAGCCCAAAAGCCACCTAAGATAGTGTCTGTCTCTCTTGGTCCTAGGTGCCTGCAGTCATGTAAACATGGTATTAATGTAACATTGCAAAAAATGATAACAAATTTACTATTTTCTGCACAGCTGTTCCACTATGAAGATTACTAAGTATTATGCAGCCGTCAAAAGATTTTTTTAATTAGCTTCAACAGTGTATTTAATTACAAGCACTTAGCCACAGGGAATATTTGCATCTTATAACCTTGGAAAGAGAGATTGCACAAGCTATAACACAACACAGCAATTTACATGTGTGAAAAGGCATGGAAGGCTAAAAGTTTTCTCACATAGAGAGCTGTGTTAATGTCATACATCATGAAGCAAGACCTGAGGGAACATGACCGAAGAACTTCTGACGCAAGGAGCCCAAGCTCCATATATGGTTAAATTTCAGCATACATTATTCTCAAATTGTTTTCAGGAAATCATAGGAAACAGTAGGCTAACTTTAAGATTCCTACATATTGCAAGGTAACAATTATATTAATGATGGAGAATTAATTTTTATGAATTATTTCTCTCACTGCCTTAAGCATATTTTTTGTATAGTGTGATAGATCATAGCACTTTAACTTCTGTGGTACAAAAACCAAGCAGTTCTTCGTCAACTTCATAATCTTTGAAGCTTCAGTGGATAGTTAGTAACAAAATCTGGCACACAATATAATATGACAATTTCTCCTTCCAAGCTATATAGGAGAATCTATTGTCTTTTAGAAGGCAGGTCTCAGGTCTCCCTGCTCCAGTGTGCCTTTGATATCAGTGAATAAGAAATGTAAGTATATAGGTATGTACACCAATGTAAGTAATGTTTTTTCCTTATATGCAAGGGACAATGTGAAAGTGACTTCTTACCTTTTCTTCTTTCACTAAGTGTTTCTTCCCCTTGACTTTTGCAAGTTTCCTGAACCCTTAAAAGCAGTATTGGCCATAATTTGAGTCTATTTTTACCAAGATACTATATGTTTAATGGTAGGAGATAAATATGCTTTAAAAATATCATAAAAAACACACTGACTATTTCTCAGTTTGAAACTTCCAATTCTAACTGGTGGTTGCAGAGGAGATTTCAGAAATGTATAGCTTTTGAGAGGGCTCCTGGGCAACAGCCAGGTACAGCACTGATTATGCCAGAGTCTGAAATATATTGGCTAGACAAGTAAAGCAGGAGTTTTCTCATTTTGTTCATGGGTTAAGATCTGCAGTGTTATATTGGAGTCATTAGTCACAATTTGATGAGCGTGGGTGAAAAAGTGGAAAGTGTTCACTTCAGGTTGCATTTCCCATAGCCAGCACTCCAAAGGCCACATGTGTCTTGCACTGGGGGAAGGGAGAGGTGGGGGTGGTGGGAAGAATAGCACTACAACAGAAGTGATTTCATATCCCCCGAAGGCATTTTCACCTACACTGACAGTTATTATGTAGACTGTCTCTGAAGCTGCAGAAACAAGTAATCTTCTCAGCTGTCCTACTTGTCTATAGAAAGGTGTGTGGTCTCTGCTTCTCTGAAGCCCTCAGCACCACGTCTGGAACCTGTGCTGTGGAAGGATATGTTGTCCTTCTTCTCCCAGACCCTGTTTCAGGCTTTTTCAAAACAAATATGACACTTAGACTTCCTTTTCTAGGCAAAAAAGCCTCAAATACATTTCTGGCATACATATGGATCTTCAGAGATATTTGTGAAAGATATTTTACCAGCATTCATAAAGTGGTTTGCTCCTGAATTCCCCCAGACAAAGTAGTTTACTCTTGTTTGCATCCAAACCTAACAACAATGGACACGATTCAAGCACTTATCAAACCATTAGCCAAGTTCATTATGTTGGATTCACTTGACTTGTTTCAATACCCCTTGAACTTGTCAGCTACTCAGAGGACCAGCTTCTTTTATTGAGATAGAAAGTGTCCTTAGATGCAGCCATTTAACCTGTTACCATTGCTGGCCATAGCAAACCACCTAAAAAAGAAACCCAAAACACCCAAAAAATTGAGCTCTCTCTCCTTCGAAGGATGATGCTATTGCTCATTCTTCAGTGCCTGTACACAAATGAACATATTTTGCTCACTTTCCTGCAATGACTGGTCTATTCCAATGTGAGTTCCTTCCATCCTCCAATGAAGAGAGTTTTGGAGTCTGCTTTCCTTTGAATTGCTGATAGCTTGCTTTTCTCTTAGTGTTCCCTAGTCAAAAAAATGCACTTAATTCTGTGGTATGCAGTGATTTTCAGAAGTTGCTAATAGTTATTCTTGTTTAGCTGGCTTCCACTGAGATAATTTATTCAGTGACAAATTAAATACTTTTATTTAGTTAACGTGCTATCAGACGTGAGGTATTTTGGATGACATTACTGGTCTCTACTGCCTATAGTAAACAAAACACAACAAACTTCTGGCTCTTAGGTCAGGAAGTTGCCGTACTCTGTTGTTAACTGTCTCCTGTCTTCCAGGGTGTGAATGGGTTTGCACATATTGTTTTATTGTTTTGTGGCTTCTTCTAGCAAAATCATTGAAATCTGCTCATCATGAGCTTGGTTGGTTGCTGTTCCTTCTGCACTGGACAATATATCTATTAAATATTTGCTACTGCCCTATGTATCATTTGATATCATTAAGATGATAGTTGTTACATATAAGTATATTGAAAGAATATCTGAAAATAAAAACCACTTTTTCAATCTTGTCCATTTTCCACCAACATTTTTTTTTCTTTTGTTTTCCATTTTCTCCCTGCCTTTTCTATCAGTTTTCTTTTGCCTCTGAGTTCCACTGGAGAGCCTTGGGAATTGAGCAACATTGAGCATGCAAAGCTGGCTCTGCTGGATGATTACATGTGTGTAAAGCAAGTTTGCAGTGTGCGTAGCCTCTTTCTCTTAGTAGTTTTTTCTTATTTCACTGTTGGAAGTAGCCAGATAAGACTTAATACAGATGAAGACTGAGCTCTTTGTTTTGCCACCAAGTGGAGTGGATGCTGCACCTGACTCAAAATGAAGTTATCTTGCGCACCTCTGATTGGGGTGGACACTCCATACACCCAGTGTAGTTTCATTGAATTGTGCTAAAGGTGGTTGTCAGGGGAGTCTGACAGGCAGCAATACCAGTTTTAATTAAGGTAACTACTTGAGGCATAACAGCAGAGTCCGAATCAGTCTGGAAAAGCGGAATTATCAGAGAAGTCAAAGCAGATGTGGTTCATCTGAGTACAGGCACGTAGACTTCAGCATTGGCCTTGAATGCTGCTGGAGATTAGGGCTCAATTAAAGTCCTTCAAATGCAGCAAAATCCAATGAAGTTGTTAAAAACAATACTGTAGAGGTTTCTCCATTGTATCTTTGACAAAGTGTAAATTTGACAGCCTGGATGTTTTAATATTATTTCACAATTCTTATGAATTAAACTTGAATAAAAATTAGAAAGTAATATTTTCAGTTTTCAATTAGAATGTAAAAGTTTTTGACTTATAATTTTCTTTGGTTTTAAATCTCAGAAAATCCCAAGCCCTCAAATATATTTGTCCAAAGAGTATTTCAATGAAGCAGAAATTGTTTTAAAAAACATTAACCTTTTATTTCAAATCAGAACTTAGACCTTTCAGTGACTAGTCTTGTTTCCTTGCTTAAGAGCCATTTAATATCCATACTGTTTCAGTTCTTCCCCAAACTTGCTGTGTAATCAATTTTCCATTAGAAGGATCGCCTGCTTAGCCTGTTGCCATGGATTAATAGTTTAGAACAAAGTTCATCCTTAAACCACCAGCAATAATCAGAAAATTGAACTGCATTGCAGAAGAAAGGTGATTGGAAAGGTGAGTCTTGCTGTCTGGTGCATCAACCCAAGTAGAATTGCAAAGTCTGCTGTTTCTACTAGGATTTGTTTCAGTAAATTCTTCATTTCTCTTTTGCAGTAGAGTGATTCTGAGGCTCCAGAACCCTTCCATCCTACCCATTGTCCCCTAAAAAGCCATTTGTGATGCTGTGAGTGTGTAAATACATGAGTCTCGTGTGCCCTGACACACAGGTATGGTTTAACCTTCTCTGCAAGAGCCATAAAACAGGTGTTCCTTTTGAGTGAATGGGGATAGTGGTAGAGGCCAGTACATCTGAGCACAAAAGGAGGGTGACTTAAGTACAGTATAAAACACCTTATTTCATTTATTTCTTCACTGTTTGCTTTCCTGTGCAGTGTTCTGCTCTACCTAGATGTGTAATTCTGACGAGAAAGTCTGAAACACCAGGTGTGGCATTGCTGGTTTGGAAGATGTATTTCAATGGATAACACCTGTCAATGTATGACTTGCTGTGCCTAGTCATCTGTGGTCACACTTTTTCCATTAGCAGTTGAGTACAGTGGGCTAATTTAGGATGAAATTTAAAAGAACGGTGAACCAGCACTGCAGCTGCTCTACCCACTGGTGGCAAGAGCAAGGCAGGTTCATTGTACTGATAGGGGCTGCATAAATTCAGGCAGGTCAGTCCTGCTGGTAGGAGTGTACTTGGGATGCATTTGTAGCAAGGTGAAGCTGTTGCATTTGTTATTCTCTATTTCTGGAAACAAGCATGTGCTCAGATGTGTGGTGAGTCATGTGTAGTGTGTCCAGTGCCTCTGTGCTGTAAATGTGTAATAAATCCTCTGCTGTCAGGGGTTTTATGTTTGCTGAGATATTAAAATAAATTTTAAACCAAGCAAACAGTAGCTTGGACGCTCCTCACTGGCAGTGAGCATGTGCTGAAGGGTTTATTTGTGTATGGTGAAGAACAAGAAAAGGGTTTTTGGGCACCCATGTCTGAACATCTCAGGTCAACCTGAAGAATCTGTACTTCAAAGGGGCAGAAACCACCAACAGCCTTCCTTATGGCAGCTGTATAATGAATAGCTCCCTGTGGTCATTTCAGTAACTCTCTGGACTGAGGCAAACCTCTCTGATTACTGCATGAGTGTCTTCACCACCTGGTGTGTTTTAAATGATCTTCTACTTATTAATGTGCACTGGGTTAAATTTAGAAGTTATTTTTAAATGGCAGTGGTGTTGAAAATAAGGATTTACTGTGCATTAGGAATTTCTTGGGGCTTACTTGTTAGTCCAGACTGGGGGGGGAAGGTAAGGTTCCTAGTGATACAGTGAGAAGCTTCACTGATGGGCAATAAGTGATTAGCAGAAGGCTGTCCTTAGCATTTTGGAAGTTCTTAGGAAGTTATGAATATGCAGGTTTTTAAGGCAACTTAATCTGGCAACACTCAAACTGGAAGTTACCCTCCAGGTAAAGAAATCGGGTACAGAGACAAAACAGCACAAACAAGTCAGTGGCTAAGAAACACAGGTAGAAAGAGCTAGGGTTTCTCTGGAGCTAGTCCAGGAAATTATTTTTTCCTTAAGTAAGACAAATTATAATAAACTCTGAATCTTCTTCAAATTGAACTTGCTCCAGTCTATGCAACGAAATTCTGCAGGAAGTGGCATTGGTAAGAATTAGTTCATTACATAAAATGCAATGAATTAATGGGGATCTAGTTTTGATAAAGCAATTTCCCCACACAGGAACTCCAATGTAATCATATGCTTCTTCTCTATAAAGTAACTCCAGTGTATTTCTTTCCATATTACCTGTGAAGGACAAATTGCCATTCCGATTAAAACCTCATGCTGGTGCCTCAGTAGTGCTTGCCATCACTGGGCCTTAAAGGTCTGTTAAAAGTGGATCAAAACCTGGCCTTGATGAGATCTGTAGTTTTGGAGGCAAGGAAGGACACTTTAAAAAGTGCTTTTAAGAACAGCTTTGAATCTATGAAAAGCTACTAGTGAGAGTTCCTGGTCTGCTTCCTGGCCTGGTGGATGGGGAAAATAAGTAGTTGTTGGCTGATCTTCATTTTCCTGTTTTCTAAGGTGTATTTAATTATGACTATTGATTCTAATGAAAGCAAGATAATGCTTTGGGGAAAAAGAAATACCAAAATAGCTTGGAAGCCTGCTAAAATCTCTAGTCCTTGAATAAATGTCTAGATGACTCCTCTACAGAAAGACTGCAGACAGATTTTCAGCCGAGCAAACATATACAGACGAGGAGGGAGACACAGAAAGGGCTGTTTTGGAATTGGATTTTAAATATCATTAGTACTTCTTAACTTTTAACATAGAGTCTCTGCATAACGACAGCAGCAGAGGTAAGCATAGCACATTGCTGTAGCACTGCTGGAGTGAGAAAAGCAGATGCATGTCCATCAGATTTCCAAGGCTTTAAGTGTCAGACCTCTGGTAGCTCTCCTTGGTTTGTAATTCAAGGCTATGCTCAGGAGGGAAGTGAATTCATCTCTTTCTTAATGGGTTTGCACAGCTTCCATAAGTGTTGGTGGGAATAATAAACACACTTTGAAGGAAAATATACCTTTTAGTGGTGTATTGTAGTTGCAAGTCTCAGTGCACAGCAGGATCTGTGCATGTGTGTCTATATACAATGCCTCGGGGATATAGCTTTGAAACACGGTGTTACTTGGACAAAAAAGGATGGTGACCTGTCTTGCTGCTTTGTATTAGAGTTGCAATATTTGTGCAGAAGTGGGGGAGAACTCTGGTCTCATTGGGGTTGGATGATCCTGTAGTGACCAAATCGTTGGTGCAGGGAGTAATGCTGATCACATAAAAGTAGAGCATTTTAGGGAAATAACTTAATTATTTTTCTGTGGAGTCAGAGGTCCAATGAGTTTCTAGAAAATTGAGTTTATTAAAGTTTAACATTTCAACCCACCAATCTTTTGAGAGCATTCATGCAAATACCTTTGTGTACCCAAACCTGGCTGATTGACTAACCTTAATTCCACATGGAGAAAAGAGCTTGCAGAAAATACGTTCAGAGAAGAAAACCACAACCTTCACTTTTCCCTTGCTGCTCTCTTTCCAAAATTTCATGCATTTTTTTACCCTCATTGGTTTGCTGAGATGTCTGCAGGTAGATAAGTAGCAGCCTTAATCTTATCCATTCTTTCTTTTGATTGTCTGTACTGTTGATTCTCTTCTGGTCATAAGGCCTTAGAGACAGTGCATGAGGAAGAGCTCTTTAACACAGTTCTGAACGTCCCTCTATGTGAAATTACTTTAACTCAACATGCAAGACCTCAGTGATATTTTTCTTATTAATATGTAACTATCATATCAACAATTTAAGTTTACTTTATCATGCTTAGTTGTATCTTCAGCGCTTCGTGCTGTGAAGGCATGTATTCCTTGAATTAATATACTTCTGGGTCAAGCCATATTATGCATAAAAATATCTGAGTCCCTTGGAAGGGGAAAGGGTGTACAGTCTGTTTTTAACACTAGAGGCCCAGGGAAAACTTTCTGTAGATCATGTCTAATATTGAGCAATTCAAGTTCCTCAGTGTTTTTATTCCTTTTTTAAAAAAGTGGCAGTCCCATGGAGGTGTTTTGCCCAAGACAGTACATCTTGTCTGAAGTATGTTTTTCCTGTTACTGTGAATAGATAGTCTTCAATTACTTGTGACTTTCTTCCAAACTTGTTTAAGTATTTAAAGAGGCACCTTGATTTCATGAGGGAGAGCATGTTCCTTACATGTTTCTATAGGAAATAGCGAAGGAAATCTACCAAAATGGGTAAAATATTTTCTGATTTCCATAGTCTTGAGCAAGATGTGCTTTGAAGTACCAAGAGTAATATTGCTGTACTGGATGAGCATACCACCTAAATAACGTGGCTGGCTGAGAGAAAAGATATTCCTGTATAGGTAGCATTGCACTGCTGGTTCAGTCACGCTGGGGACTATGAGCTTCTCTCATTCCTGAAGTCTGAAGTAAGGCTTGGATCAGACTGTTGCTGTTTCCTTGTGACTATTAACTTTTTTCCCTGAATGAGGTATGAATACAACCACATTGCTAGTGCTTAAATTGGAAGTGAACTGGAACTGATAAATGCAGCATTCCCAGCAATTTGTAGCTAGCTTTTACCCCCTGGTCTAGAGGAGGAGGCCATGCAGTTGCTCAACCACAGTGACTGTAACTAATGAGGAAGCCAAAGCCACTTATCTCAGCTAATAAATCCTCATCTCCTTATATTTATCTTCAGCACTGTCACTTGAGTGCTTGGCTCTGTTACAGGACTTTCAGAAGCAGTAGGTAAGCTTAGACTTGCATGAGATGCTGTATGTAGCTACTGTGCTCAGCAAGACAACCTTTACAGGAATGTCTTCAACTTAAAATAACTGTTCCCAGCCCCCCAGGAAAATGCTACTGTGTTACCTATATTTCTTATGTTGGGACTGCACAAACAGTTGTATTTGTGAAAACACGCATCTTTTGCTAAAGAACTGTTGTGATTAATCCCAGACAGCAACAAAGTCTCACACAGCTGCTCACTCACTCCCCTTCGGTGAGACGGGGAGAGAATTGGAAGGGTAGAAATTGGGAACTCCTGCTTTGAGGTAAAGACAAATTAATAGATAAAGCAAAAAATGCACACACAAGCAAAGCAAATTAAGGAATTCATTCATCAGTTCCCACCATCCAACAGTTGCTCAGCCATATCCAGGAAAGCAAGGCTTCATCATGTGTAATGGTTACTTAGGAAGACAAAATGTCAAATATCCCTCCTTTCTTTTTCTCCTTTCTCCTTCCTCTCCCCCCTCAGCTTTATATGCTGAGCATGACATCCTTTGGGTCAGTCAGGATCAGCTGTTCCATCTATGTGTTTCCTCCCCCTCAAACTCCTTGTGTACTCCCAGGTTACTCACCCGTGGTGGGGTGTGAGGAGCAGAAAAGGCCTTGATTCAAAGCACTACTCATCAACAGCTAAAACATCAGTGCATCAACACTGCAGCACAAATCCAAAATATCATCTCATGCCAGCTACTTTGAAGAAAATTAACTCTCTTCCAATTGAAATCAGCTCAAGGACACATGATTTCTCAGACCTGTGAAGTACAGTCAATTCCATGACCCCAGACAAAAATACAAAACAGAATGAAGTCCAGGGAAGACCTTCCCTGGTATGTTCCTGGAAGCATCTTCCCGTTCTGTAGGATGATCAAAGCTAATAGTGTTGAGTGCTAATTTTTAAACTGTCTATAGACTTTGTAATAACTTGATTTAGGCCATATTTCTTTAGTTTACTTATAAGAGCTAATCTAGCTATCAAAAGGTTTACTGGAGTTGTGTCTGCAACTTTCCATGTACTCATCAGTGTCAGGAATATCTATTTTTGATGACTGGGTTAATTTGTTCCAAAGACATTCATACAGATTATGTTCACATTTTTGTCTCATCATTTTAAGCACTGTTCTAATGCATTTCCAAGTATAAAAGCAAGGTTGACTGGTCTTTAAATCTTTGGACCTTCTTTCTGTCTTCTCTTCTAAGAGCTGATGTTCTCTTTACCCTTCTCTGGTCCCCCAGGATTTCCCTGTCCTCTGAGTTCTCAAAGATAATTGCTAATGGTTCTTAGATGGTTCAAGTTAATTCCTTGAGTACTTGAAAGTGCATTTCATTTGTCCCTAGAACTTGACTGTGTATAACTTAAATATTCTTCAACCTGTCCTTTTCATATTCCTGTCCTACGCTTTTATTTCCCAGTTAAAAATAATTGTTCAAGTATCTGGCTGTAATTAATCTTAGTGAAAATGAAGAAAGGCAGAATTTGAACACTTGAGCTTTCTGCATTTGCCATTTTTTGTTTGACTAAAGTAAGGGAACAGGATGGTTCTTTATTTTTGATTAAAGATGATTAATTTCTAGAACTTTTTTCTATTTTCATTTACATTAATAGCTGGATATAACTTGCTTTGTGCCTCCGCCTTTTAAATTCTATGCCTACATACTTGTCCTTAATTCTACCTCTACTTTCAGCACAGTTTCACTTTAAATACAGTTTGATCTTGTCTGGACTGTGAAAGAGGTCTCGAGTCTCTTTATTCCTTTTAGTTTCCCTGCATTGGGATTGCTTTATATTGTGTCCTTAATAGGCTCTCCTTTAACAGCAGCTGTCCTGTACTTTATAGTGTTTTATTTTAACCCCAGGGATTATCTTGACTATTCCTCCAAACTTGCTGATACTTCCTTTTAACGTACATTTTCTTTTTTCTTAAGAGTTATGAACATAATTGTTCTGTGAATGTTTTTATCTTCTACCTTCAGACAGCCAACAATTCTTATTCCTCCATTTTCTTGCTTCTCAGGATAGTTAAAGCAAAAAGACCTAGGGGAGGCAGTTCAAAGTGGGGAAGCTGAGAGTACTAATGGTGTCCCTTAAAGCCCGTTTTGATGGGCAAGTCCATCTACAGTTTGGTCATACCTCTCCATTGATATAAGCAAAGAAGCATTGTTTTAGATGTTTAAACTGGCTGCATAAGAAGTAGAGTTATCATGGATCATCATATACAAAACACGAAAAGCTGTCCTATGAGCTCAGCAAGCATGACATCAGTATCAATATTGTGCTATGGTATATAATTGTTCCATGAAGAGGTTGTTTGCAAGATATTATATGCAGGTAATACCCAGCTGATGCGGAGAAGATTGTGAATGCATCAAACAGCAGGGCTGAACAGGGAGATGAACTCGTGTTGGCCTTGGCCCTGATCTAAACAAGACTTCTGAAGTCCTTAAAGTATCAAACAGGAACACAATGAAATAAAGTCTCTGCTGATGCACATCACCTCCTCTTTTACTGAAGGCTTCTGCTGATCTGAAGACTCCTTGTCCTTCCATGTCTTTGTTATGTCTGACCCAACCAGCTCCTCTGTGCTGCAGCTCTTCCTCTTCCCTTCTTCCCCACCTTGGAACCCATGGCTAGCCAAGCAAGAGTTATTTCAATAACTGTAGCTTGCCATAAATTGTAACTTTGAGATTTTTATTGGAAAAGTAAATTGAGAAATGTCTAATGATCCCAGGAGGAGGATCTCCCAGCACAGCATAATCTAACAAATTTAGAGTGGCAATCTAGTGGGGGCAGCAAATGAAGCAGTGCTAGAAATCCATGGTCACAACAACAGCTCAAATTTAAAACATTTCTTGTTCCCTGTATGTGCATTTCACACAGCTATCAGTATCAGGTTTTTTTGTAAGCTTAGCTAGCTCTTATCTTTCTCTTTAAAATTCCTCCCAGAAGCTCCTTGCTGCAGCCCTATGTGCCAATTAACCTTCTGTTCATGTTGTGTGCAGTGGCATTTTGGGAAAATTCAGTACATTTTTTTGTTTCATCTCTGGAAATGAGCCACTCTGCTTTTGTCATGCCTAAGCAGGGCCTTTGGCATGCCAGGATGTCGTGGTTTAAGCCACTGTTAACTCACCCAGTTCGCTCACTCACTCCCCCCTCTTTCTTGCCCCCGCTCCCAGGGGGATGGGGAGGAGAATCGAAAGAATGCAACTCCCATGGGTTGAGATAAGAACAGTTCAGTAACCGAGGTATAACACAAACCACTGCTGCTACCACCAATAATAATAATGACAAGAGAAATACAAGGAAAGAGAATACAGCTGCTCACCACCCAATGACCGAGCCCGACCGAGCAGTGCTCCCCACACCCTTCTGGGTCTCTGCCCTCCATTTTTTTACAACCTGGGCATGATGCTGTTGTATAGAATACCTCTTTGGTCACTTTGGGTCAGGTGCCCTGTTTCTGCTTCCTCCCGGCTTCCCCTCCTCCCTGGCAGAGCATGAGGCTCAGAAAATCCCTGGTCCGACCAAAACATTCTAAGCAGTAACTAAAACATTGGTGTTATCAGTGCTGTTCCAGGCCAAAGGTCAAAAACACTTTCTCATCCTGTCTTCATATGGGAGGTGCTCCAGCCCCCTGATCATCCTCATGGCCCTCCTCTGGACTTGTTCCAACAGTTCCA
>JANRGW010036334.1:49704-62356 GCA_024733675.1 Psilopsiagon aymara | reverse complement strand
GCCGTCGGGGAGCTCCGAGGTCCGCGCAGAGCTGCGCCCGAAGCCGCCCAAATCCGAGCGCCCACCCCCCCCTCCGCGGGAGATAACGAGGGTCAGGAGCCCGCGGAACAACCCCGCGCTGGGGCTCCGCGGAGATTTCGGTGCCCCCAAAGGCTGCGGGCAGCTGAGGGTCGGTTCCTGGCAGAGCCCAGAGGGGTAGAAAGGAGCGAGGGAGGAAGCACGAGGGTGGAAAAGCCCCCGGGAAGTGCCCGCGCCGCCGTCTCCGCGCATCAGGTCAGCCGGACCGCGGAGGCTCCGCGCCCCCCTTTGCGCCTTACCACTTGCAGCATCTGGGGGTTGCTCCTCGGAGTTGATGTGCTGGGGCTTCGCCTGCTTCCGTCGCGACATGGTGCACCAGCATCGGGAGCAAAATAGTAGCAATTATTTTCCTCTTCACAACAAATTCCTAGAGTTGGGAAATTACCCCCATTGGGCGGAATGCGCATGTCAGAGTAATTATGATTATCAATAATGCATTGCGATTTATCATGGGCCCCTGACAGCTGATTGGCCTGAGTCCAAGGGCTCACAGATTATTCAAATAAGGGCCATTGATCCGGGCGCAGCGGGGCACGCTGGGCCATGTAGTCCCGGCCCGCCCCGTCCGGGCGGCCACAAAGGCAGTGCCGGGACCCCCGAAACCCACCTCCTCCTCCTCGGCCGCGGGGGCTGGATCCAACCCGCGAGTAAACAAGCAACTCGTCAGCACGACTTTCCATGCTGGCGAGAGACAATACCTTTGTTGTCTCACCTGCGCGGTTTATATTGTGCTTTAAGCGCTTCTCTTTTTTTCCCTTTTTACTTTTTTTTTTTTTTCTTTTTTTTTTTTCCTTTTTTTTTTCCCCTCCCTAGCCAAGCACGAGCCCGGACAATGCTAATTTTCCCTCCCTCCTTAGGTAAAGTAGAAAAGGGAAAAGCACTGATCGTCCGAATGGACGAGCTCAGGGTCTCCTGGTGTCGTGGGCAAGTTAAGGGGCTTTAAAAACAGACCCAGACGGCATGTAATTATGTTTGGCGTTGGTTCACGTGTTAAAAACTTCTTTTTTTTAAGTCCCATTTTTCTGGGAAGCCGACAAAATCGAGCCAATAATATTTTTAAGAGAGAAGAAATAAAAATATAATAATAATAATAAAAAACCTTAGGACATGCAAAAGGTTCATGTGAAAAACTTGGAGTGAAAAACTCCACCACTTCGAACGTGGTTCCCTGCACTGAGTTGACTGTGTGTCTACATAGTGGAATCATTTTAATTTTCACTGCCCTCTCCTGCTGTCGGGTTCCATGGGAACAGGCACCACATTTAAATCGTCCCCCAGCTGGGTGGCCCTGGCTCTGGGTGGCACTTCAGGCTACAGTCCATGCGGCTGGATCTAACTGCTGGAACCAGCTCAGCTAAGGCTTAGATTTACTTTGCATTAAAACCCCTGAGTGCTGTAGGGCAGAGTCACTTCCACCACTCTTGACTCTCACTGAAGTCAGCCAGACCTTGCCTAAGCAAAAATGTGAGGATCCTTGGAATATATGGAGATGTGGATTGCGCAGTCTTTGTGGGAAACGTGGTTGCTCTTTGTTTTCATGTAGAACACTCCTCCCTCCCCCCAGGTCTATCTATGAAAAACAAAATGGGTTCCTGGAGGGATTGATTGGTTTGGTGAAGAGGTGATTTTGTTGATTCAGAGAGGCAGGGCACCTGGAAAGGGTTCAGGAGATCTTGGTTCAGCTGAAGTCGAACTCACTATGCCCTTGCCACTGTATTCATCAGTAAACAATTTACATGGGGCTATGCCTCAGTTTCCCGCTTGCGAACGGAAGGTGATGTTTCTTCAGTGGAGAGCAGCTGTAAAGATAAACATCCACCTGAGAGATTATGGGGGGGTCAGAAAGGTGATGTGGAGTGGAAAACCCAAGTCTTGATAGCGAGCAGGAAGGCAGTGGGAGGAAGCAATGATACCTATTGAGGCAGCACAACTGCCACAGGACATTGTGCAATGCCACAGTCTCATTTTACCAGTTACTTTACCCGCATTTTCACCTTATAAACCCGCTGTGGTTTGTACAACATATCTTCTATTCTGAAGTTTTAGCCTGTGCACACAGTCATGCTGACCAGTCATGGCACTGGCCAGGATTATCTCTTTTGGGGAGGGGTGATGCTGAAGGAGGTGTGAGCTGTAGTTTGCATGGGACAGGCATGAAAGATCTTAACATTGTAGACCAAGGTAAACAGCGCATCATGATCTAATTAGTTGCATATCCTCTTGGTTGTTTTTTTTTTTTGTTTTTACAGTGTCCCATAAGAGCTTTTATTTAGCTAAGGATAATACAAACCTTAGAAAAAAAAAAAATCTTGCAGAGCAGAAGGCATCACCCTCCTCCTTGGACAATTATTGAACATGGAGGTCAGGGGACAAATTTTGTTTTCCAGGCCACTTTCCTTGCCCTTTCCTCTGCAAATAATGGTTTTACAAAGCCCCACTCCTGCTTCAGTTTAATGGACACTTTACATCAAGAGAAACTTTGTATTTAGGAATATAAAATAGAAGAGTTTAACAGGTATTAAAATCGCTGACCATTTTTATCTGGCGATTACTCCACCCCTATGTTGCCCAAGGAGCTTCTATATATTTGTTTGTTTAACCAGCAGTTTGAAATGCTCTTTGTTTCCAAAGTGTGTCCTGAGGAAATAGACTGATAAACAAGATTGATACCAATTGATCCACAGATAGATATTTACATTGATGAATTTCCCCCTTTTACACTTGATATCCTCAGTACAACCTCAGTACAACAGATTTTCATCTATTACACATGATGCTACCAAACCATACCAGTGAATTTATTAAACACGCTGTTTTATGTATCAAGCTGAGACAGACAGCTCTGTACAGTAGATCCATATTTAAAATAGATGAGTCATGTGGAGCATTTGTACTGATTTAAAAGAATGTATTATATGAAATCAATGGAAGTTTTGGTATTGATTTCAGAGGACTGGGATTTCACTCAGTATGGCTCTAACACACTGAAAGAAGTGGAAAGCATCAGTTTAAAATGAAAAATAAAAAAGCAAGGGACGTTGCTGTATTTAAGGCTGGGAGGACAGCAAAAGTAGGAAAAAGAGCACAACTATCTGAAAAATACAGGGAGGAAGAGGAGGAATGCGATCAAGGAAAAGCTCTCCTGATTATATTTTCCGGGGAAGGTGTTCCCAGCCATCAGTGGTTATAAATAGAGTATGCTGAATGATTACATCATATGCAAAAGGCATGTTGCTTGGCTTTAGCACGATCATATGGATTAGTGTGATTACAGCTTCTAGATTTGAAAAATAGCAGGCTTCCTTTTCTGGCTTGACATTTATTTATTGTTTTAAGAAAAGTCCAGAGGAACAATCTTCTACCACCAACAGAGCTGAGGCATCACTCTTGATAGGCACGCTTCCAGCCGCGGCCCAGCCCCGCCCTCGAACCTGATAAAAGGAAGCTTTTTTAACACCCTGTGTTATGAGCACGTGGAACTCATTGCCACAAGAAACTGTTGCCAGCAGCAGGAACCACAGCTCTGCCCAACCCGGGAAATTCCTGTCTTTAGGAATGTCACTGTGAAGTGATTACAACTATGGAAAATCAAATAAGTATGTTTGTGGGGAGATGTATATATTATATACACACACTTATATATCTTACGTATATATCTCAGTAGGCACACTCACTAACTTCCACCAAGGCAAAGAATATTGTCTTAAGTCCTGTCTTGTCCTACTGTAGTCAGCTCAGTTTATTGCTGGGAAGAACACACAAGCTTAACACTTATACTTTTTTTTCCCCTCTATATTCAGAATTTAAATGTAAATAAAAATGCCTTTTCCTACTTGCACTATGTCATAATTACATCTTTTTCTTAAGGAGTGGAGGGAAGGAATCTTAGTGTACTTTGAGGCACATCAGTTCCACTTTCCTCTTGTATTCTTCCCCTGTTCCTTACTGCAGCTCATTGCAAAATGTATCTCCCAGTGTAGGCTCTCAGGCCTTATCTCCGGTACATGGAAGACGACTTGAATGTTACCCTACTGGAACATGTTTAGGAACCTTCAAGTTTGCTGATATGAAGCTGACCATAGCTCTGTAGGCAATGTAAATCGGGGTAATTAACGTACATTGTTGAGCCAGTTAATCAAGACTGAGTGCAGAGACCCAGACATTCAAATTCAGAAGTGGTTCATAAATATGTTAAATTGCACGTTGGTAAATGCTTATGACTCCTCCAGACTAGACTCTAACTAGATCCAAAATCAGGAGATGCTCTATATAGAGTTTTTATACCATTATAGCTATGGTAATTTAGGATATTTTTTTTTTTTTTTAACCTACTCTATAAGAAAATAAGGATTACATTTTTTCCTTGATCCGTCCATCCATCTTTTTTTTGAACCTGTGACTATTTCAGTCAAACCTGATAGCAGGGGAGCAGTTTCAAAGATGTGAGTTTGTGTAAACTGTGTGACAATTAACGTCTGGATAGGGAAGAAGGACACAAATTAACATCCTCATTTAAAGAAGGAATTATGGTTCAAACCTTACCCACATGGCAAGCAAAACAGCACATAGATACTGCTGGCTTGTCAGCCAAACTGTTGCTCCAGGATCCACACATACAAGTGCTGGTACCAGCCACCCAAACAGGTCATAGGTATTGAGCTGAGCAGGGAAAACACTGAGGAGTGGGAATATGATGGAACGCTATCCTTTATAAACAGACTTCCTTAGACCACTACTCAGGGAGCAACTTGCTTTTTGACCTAGAGGTGCTTTTAGTACAGCTGCAGTTAGAATAGCCACACTATACCTCAAGTACCTTCCATGTGTGGATTGTTAATAAAAAACCAACTACCCTCAATAGAGCCATGGATCTAAGCATATCTTATATGTATTTGCAGGCCAATATAATTAGGGGGTACACCTGCTCATAAATAAGCATGAGGTTACATTTTAAAACTCTGAATTTGCTTCAGCCTTCTTCGTCGCTGTGCTAAAATCTTTTATGTTGCTTCTTTTGAACATTCTGAAGGAATCTAGGCAGTGAAGTCCCTTGGACACCCAGCTATAAATATTTAAGAGCCAAAATATCAAGTAAAACAGTACTAAAGAGCTGCAACAAAGGTATTAACAGAGCTTCATATTTTCCTTGCATCACTAAGCAAACTCCTTAAACATCACTAAACCACTGTGATGCTGTCCATGTAACAGCATCACAGAGCTGTTACTAATAACCAGTTGTTAGGTGTGAGCAGCCATTTATATTGTTTTGAGGCTTTTTGTCAGCAGGAAGCACTCTTGCTTTGGTAGCTGTGACCCTGCATAGTCATCTGATTGCTCCACACATTGCTTAGGAGGCTGAGGAGGGGAAGAGGAGTTCAGGGTGGAAAGACTTTCACACATCCATTACAGTGGAGAAAGGTGAAGGAGAAACAAGACAACATGAGGGTGTAACAAGTGAAAAAATCATAGCCATCTTCTCTCTTGTAAAGCACCTCTTGTACTCAGGCTGATAACACTGCCAGTTCTAAGATTTTATAAATACTATAGAAATGCCACTTTCATAATGGTATTCCTGATGCAGCTAATGGACTGCTGATCCCATGGGTTCTGGGTTGCTGCAGCTAAAATGCATTTTACCAAAGATACTTCTGACTGAAGATGCAAGAAGCGACTTCATTTCAAACCTCAGCTCTCCCCAGCAAGGGAAGGAATAACATAGGAATTGTAACTTTCTGAATGAACCACCAACTGGCTCTCTGGCCAGGAGGAATGAGAGGCATGTGGGCTAGGCAGGTAAACAAACAAATCTCTGGAAGTTTGTTAAAATGCCCAAGTGTTTAATCTATACAAAAGTAAACATTATCAGCTCTATTTCTCACAGCATGAAAAGCATCCTCTTATATCATCTTGTGTTAGATGGCAGATGCAATCTGGAGAATGAGAGATCCAGCTCCAGAATACAAACCAAGTATTTTAAGGAATGGTTTAACTGCATGTTAAGTGAATAGCATTCCCACTGCTCTGCAATATTTGTTCATTTTCAAATGCTTATTTGCTTCTGAATTAAACCTAAGATCAGAGCTTGTCTTTGTGGTGCTTTGTTCACTGAATTTCATGACTCAATGGTACATCACAGATAGTAACAGGAATCCTGTGAGGTAGTTTCCTTCCAGACAAGGTACACAAACCTTTTGTTTTAGCACAGCCTTTGGAGTTGTCTAATTATTATCCCTTTTCACAAGGGGTGTAGGTCCAGCAATGGTGTAAGAGTCTTGAAATAAGCACTGTACGCTGGCAGCCTCTGCCTCCTGTACATAAGGGCTGCCATTTGCCATTGGTAAATCCCCTTCATAATTTGGAATCAGGCTATTGAGTTTCAATTATGAGGTATAATTTCTTGAGTGAATACCATACCATATCTGAATGTGATGGTGAAATACTTAATCCGATGGCAATACTAAGTACAACTTAGTACATAATAAATTAGTACAATGCCCCCCTGTGTCCTTACCATGTCAGATAACCATGACTGAATTGCATGTAATACTGCTTCATAATCTGCTTATAGATACATTGTGCCATCATGTTGCCCTAAAAAGCAGCTCATGAAAAGCACATGGAACACATTGCCTGTCCTAGCAAAGAACTGAGCTTGGTTCCAAAAGGTCTCTTCCCAGGTTGGTGTTCCTGGTGGTTGCAAAGAAAATCTGCTTACTGGGCTCAAGCAGTCTGCAATTATCTGTGTGGAGACATCTTGAAACAACAGCTCCAAGAGAGAATTATGAATTTCCCTGTTCATGTCAGTGAAGCCCCAAGATCGAAACTGAATCATTTTCAGATGTCAAAACACCACTTAGCAGGGGGCTTTTACTTAGGAAAATTATCTCTCATTTTCTGCTTTTATGACTATGATTAATAAGATTTTTTATATATACATATAGGAGACCTAATTCTAACTCTTTGACAGCAGTTTTTCCAATTACTTTTATCAGTTATATCCCAGGCCTAAGTTTGGACTTTGATAGCTCAGCTTTTGGCTAAAAAAAATTAAATATAACTAAAATTAACAACTATGAAAAATTTTCAGTCCCCTGTCTTCAACTGTTGTCACTGGAAAGCAATAGGAAAAAAACAAAATAAAACAGTAATACTTAAAACTATAAATAGAATGAAGTCAACAAAAATTAGCCAAATGACAGGCTGAAAGAGGACAAAACCCCTATGAACTGAACTTTTTTTGTGTGAAGTGTTAGCTTAATTGCAGAAAGATTACCTAAATATCTAAAATGATCAAGCTTAGTACTCCAGTCTTCATGCCAGGAATGAGGGACAACTGGTGAGGATATAATAGTATGATTGCTCTTGTTCATCTGCATAATTTACTGTGAGTAGTATTCTACTTTCAGAGTTTATAGAACTTGTACCAAGAGTAAAGTTTGGGTAAAGTCATTCCTTCATTATTCTTGTTCCATCTTCCCTACAGATCAGTTCTTGATTGACTCAACAATAATAGTATGTTCTGTCTGCCACAAGTAATGTTATCTGAGGAAAAACTGATTTAAATCTCCAGTTCTGATAA
The DNA here is from genome assembly GCA_024733675.1 of Psilopsiagon aymara. Taxonomy (NCBI): domain Eukaryota; kingdom Metazoa; phylum Chordata; class Aves; order Psittaciformes; family Psittacidae; genus Psilopsiagon; species Psilopsiagon aymara. Next base: position 54,699 of record JANRGW010036334.1, on the reverse strand, counting down.
AATGTCAAATGCTATTAATTTAAAAGAATAATTAAAGTGATTTTGTCTGGGTTTTCATAGAGGTGCTGAAGTGTCACACCAGAATGAGCCCACTGGAGTTAAGACAACACTGTCGATATTGTTCTGTAGCTTGACTTAGATTGGACAACTAAAAAAATTGCATTCTAATTTCTTCACACAAGAAGATTCATCACCAAAAGTCCAAGCTACAGGTATGATGCTATAAATCCCAGAGTGTTTATTCCGTCTGGATGCTGTATAGCCATGTAGCTATAATATTTGTACTCAAAAGAATGCGTGTGCCTTTCTAAACAAGTCTCAAGTCAGATCAGAACGTTCAGGCCAAACTGAGGTAAATGGGCATTTTCTGCAAGGTGTTCCTGCTGTCAGACACTGTTTCAAGCAAGAGACAGGGCTGCTACTCAATTTTCTCTTCAAATAAAGGAAATGATTGTTGAGAGTTCATATTGTCTCTCAAAATGGTTGAAACACTTTTGTCTTCATCAAGGCAGCTTAAGTACAGACCTTAAAATTGAAATGGTGCTTCTGAAATTGGTGGGTAAATAAATTGAAACTGAGCAACTAACAGTTGGGACAGAACTAATTAAATTTAGTAGGTGCCCCCCAGCATGATTAAACACAATAGGACATCTTTGCCATTTTGTTGGCCAAGGTCACTTCAGCCAGCCAATTCTGGTATAAATTAAAAAGAAATCCCCAAACAACAAAATCAAAACACACAACCCTAAAGTATTCCCACCTCTGAAGCTCAGTTGTTTCACTGTAACCCTGCCCACATTGGCTGATCAAAGTGGTTTAGGACCTGCTGGGTTTAACGTTGGTTAGTTAACTGGAGCGTTTAGTTTCCTAAACTCGTACTGATGCAGCATGACTGGCTAGCAGAGATACCACTGTCTATAAAGTACCTGTGACAGCACTTTTACAGTCTGTCTGCTTTTATACCTACAAGAATTTTCATGCTGTCTGATTACTCCCTCTAGTAGTGTAAATGTTGCACCTTAACCATGGTCCATCACCAATGAGTGTCAGGTAATTGTTCTCCTGCCCCTCAGTGTACACTGCACGGAAACTCTTTGGGTAAGGTTGTTTTATAGAGCTGGGGTGGATTTAAGTGGGCCCAGGGTATCTGCCTGGTTGCTCGAAATGTGCCATGGCCATACAGTGAGCAGGTAAGATGCCAAGCAGCTGCTAGGCCACTTGCTCCAAAGAGCTGCAAGGTAATTTGTGAAGTGGCACTGCTTTAGCGCTCCTGAGCCCAATTCCCAGGGAGCTTGGCTGAAGTGTTCATTCAGGAGGAAGAAAACAACTAGATAAACCAAAAACTGTATATTTGGCTCAGCCCAAAAGTACCTTTTAAGGACTTTCGTAATTAGAAGCTTGTCAGAGCGTTAGCTGTAAGTAGAACTGATGCAAGGTTTGGACATTAAAAGAAGATGGGCTCATTCCCCTTGCAAACCTCTACTTTTCAGCTAGCTCTGGCTGTAAATTGGTTATCCCTGGTTACAAGTGTTCAACTGCTTGATTTTAATTTAGTTATGTTAGCTAAGGTGCAGTCTACTCTACAGGTTTTAACTAGATTAAGAGACAGATCAGATATAATTGGAGGCTGTGATTGAATTAGATTGGGATTACAAATATAATTGGCTACTACCCTATTGGAGACACTTCAAAGGAAATTTATCTTCAGACCATGAAAGCTGAAAAATCAACAGACCTTTGGAAATCCTTGATCCTGTTTCCTGTGTGGATGTAGCTAGTCCTGCATTGCTCCAGCACCTTCTGCAGAAAGATACTTTTTCAAAGGCAATTGCACCAGTGGAAACTATAAACCAGACTTTTGACATTTGCAAGTCAAGAATCAGCATAACCTTGCAGCTTCATAGTCTTGCCCATGCTAGTGATACAGCCAGATTAGGCTGAAACTGCCTAAAAGGAGCTTTAAAACCTAGTAAGAAGTCCTAAGTATTGACTAACAGGCCACAGGTTTTATTGTAGGATATAAGCTATGAGCCACAGTTTAAGCAAAGAATTCCTTTTGCTGACATGGCTTTTGCAGACATTTCCATTTGAAAAGAGCAGTCCACTGAACAATGGTCTCCGTACTGGTTCAGTGCTTGACACCTTGCAGCATGTAAGGGACAAAAGCTTGAAAGTTTTTTTCCATATGATATCTTTTCCTGTTTGTGGCCTTTAGTCTTTGCACTACAGTCACCAGAGCTCTGGTTAAGTAGGTCACACCATGAACAGGCTTATCAAAATAACAGCAGGCTCATAACTCAGTAGGAAAAAACTAAGGAATACATAATGTGGAACAAAAACAAAAATGTAGCAGCCTCTTAACTGGGCAGCCATGTGGCAAAATGAAATTCAAATTCAACCTCCAAATGTCTAGTCCTACTTCAATATAAGCCTCCATAGAGATACCAGCATTATTGAGAGGGTGCTTCATTCTGGTCCAGACATGATAGAACTTTAGATCTCTGAGCCCTCTACATCTTAGCCTCATTCGATCTCCTTATGCAGGCTCCTCTAAGGCCCCAGACATCCAAGTTCATATGGAAATTAATTGTTCTGTGAGGGTTTTTTTCAAGGCAAACACCCAACTTGGACTGATTTTTGTTCTTTGTCAGATGTTCCCTTTTTTACCTCCTCCTTTGGGCTTCATCTAAACCTTGGCACTCATGTAGAGAACACTGGTCCAGCTGTACAATGCCTATCCCTGAAGTCTCAAAGGACCTTCCAAACTTGAAATATTGTTTAGAAGATAAAAATGGCCTCAGCAAATCTATAGTCTCTTGATCTATTCCTTATAACACTCTGTATTGGTTCCCTCCACAAAAACTCAAGAGCAGCAAAGCACCTTCACAGGACACTCAAACAAGCTGGAATTACAGTCAATAAATTGCATCCCACATGCTTGTGTTTCCCCACTCTCTTTTTGCTGATTAATTGTTAATTAATAGCATCTCTGTTTAAAGGTACTCCAGGACAAACTGGATCCTGTTTTTTGACATCGCAGTTAGGTATTTCCAGGGAAGAGAACAAATGCATTAGAGTAATTCTGTGTCCCAAAGTGAGACTTATAACCATGAAGAAAAGGAGATATTGGACTCTTGGCTCCTTTGTGTAACAGAACATAGACATCTAGGAGAGGTTTTATGTATATGTCATTTGTATGAGCAAAATTTATGCTTGCAATTAAGTTTCAGTGTAAATTAGCCTAGCCTGTGCATCTGTTTAATTGCAGGTGCAAATCAAGTCAGTAAAACATCTTTTTCTGCCCCCCTTGCATTTGTAAACAGTTCACATCTGAGCTTCAAATCTCTGTATGTGTATTTTGCAGATGACAGTTGTGCCTTGAGAAAAGCAGCAGAGATCCTAGCTCTGTAAAAGCTTCAGCTAGTAAACGGTCTCTTATGCACTTTAATTAAAGTGGTTATTTGACAAAAAGCCCTTCTTGTTAGGTTTAGGTATATAAATTCACGCAATTTTGCACATCAAGAGAGTAAATTGTATCCAAATATTGATATATGTTGAAACTATTGGTACAGCCAAACAGGTATCTTTCCTTTATTTGAGATTTTCAATTTCTAAGCCTGGTGTTATGTGACAACTTTAGCATGAGCAATCTTTATCTCTGTGCTAGTTAATTGAGAGGGGTCAGATTACTTCAAGGAGCCAGTCACTTTGGGGTGGGGGTTGCTGTAATTTAGGACATCAGGAATTTTGTCTCCAAAACCAATTATTTTCAAACTTTTCTTTTAACCTCTGGGATTAACTTTTGAATTTTCGGGGAGAAGGGGAGAATAGATGGGAAGCACCAAGGAGATTGGCAGTCACCTTGCATGCACTAAAGGGTGACCGAAGAGAGGAAAAAGAATTGCAATTTCCTTTATTTACTAAGCTTGCTCCATTCCCGGTTGTGTATGACTTGGCAACAATATATTGATTTTCCAGGAGTTTCTTTTTACAATTACAAAAGAAAACAAAATTACTGATTGGGTAGGAAAACTTCTTTGTTCTGTTTTGTAAAAGAAACAGGGGTTTTGTGTGTTTGGAAGAAATAGAAATGCATTAAAAGAAGAAAAAGAGAAGGAAGAAGATGATGCCACAGAAATCAATGCAGAGAATTAGGTGAAATAGAACATCTTGTATGTTTTTTAGAAAATCATTTTTCATACACTAAATACATTTGCAGACTTGTTTCCTACAAACCTTTCTGAGTTGCAATTGGAGTTGGAAGCTGTAGGACTCCCAATAGGTTGTAAGATGGTTGAGAAATCATTTTTATTATTTTGGGAGAAGCAAAAGATTTATGAAGACCTTGGGCCTTCAGAGACCACCTGAAGCAGTCTTGGGAAACACACATATATTTGCCATCCCTACGGCTATGTTGAAGGAAGTATGAAATTATTGCCTGAGGGTTGAAAGACCTGATCATGCATCATCAAGGTGTGGAGTTTTACCTCTCTGTGACACAATGAAAGCAGAAAAGATATCACCACCTACCTTACAATCAGGGAGCAGCCATCATCCTCATTCCATTCCCCCACTATTTATTTTGGGCAGTCAGCGTGCTCAGGACTGTTTAAACACAGAAAATGACAAAGCCCAAGCAGCTTACAATCAGAAGACCTGGCATTTCCTCCTAGGGTGAAGCTACAGTTTGTGAAGAGCCAAAATACCTGCTTGGAGCCATCCCTGTTTCCAGGCAGAGATGGGAGGAGGAAGGACAGTGTCAACAAGTCTCTGCCACGGTCACAGAGACAAAGCCTCCCCAAACTAAATAGTTTGATATTTGAATATTAGCACTAAACAGCATCATGGCTAAACCAGCTTGTGTGCCCACCTCTCTTTTGTTCTTTTTATGCTGCAGTGGCTGGAAAATAACCCTGTTAAAAAAAACAAAACAAAACCACCCCCCCAAAAAAAAACCCCAAAACCAAACACACACACATACACACACACACAGCC
>JANRGW010036334.1:0-49694 GCA_024733675.1 Psilopsiagon aymara | reverse complement strand
CCCCCTCCTAAAAGAACTGTCATGGTTTAAGCTGTAAAACAAGCAGTTTTGTTCACTCCCTTCCCCCTCCTTCTTTCCCCCCCCCCCAAAAAAGGGGGGGGGGGGGGAAGGAGAAAAAGAAAAAAAAGAAGGAGGGAAAGAAAAAAGTTGCTCTCTCATCTGGATCATTTCCTCAGACCACCGCCATGGAAAAAGCTTGTGGGTCCATCCAGCAGAGGTGAAGGCATGTGGAACTGGATCACACAAGCCATCACCTGCAGCCCCTGCCATCCGCAGTACCTGCACCACCCGCATCTCTCCCTTTTGTGAGGCTCTTGCCAATGTAGCCCTGGACAGGGCAGGATCAGGTCTCATGTCTGCAGAAGCATTGCTGCTTTTCAGAAGTTGTGCAGGGCTTTTTTTGCTACTGATGTAACTTCACCTCTAGGAAAGGGGAAATTAGTCTGCAATTATGTAATTATCAGCCATCCTGAAGCTCAATTGATGCATTCTGTAACTCCTCCACAAAAGGGGGAGGTCTGTTGGATGCATGATAGAGACATAAACAGTGAGAATTTCTCCCTCCAGGTTTGTTTCTCTATATTTTTAATTGCATTAATAGGGTGGTATGTCAAGAGAACTGAGTTCAGATCAGTTAGGGTTTACATCAGAAGCTACTGGCTAATACTGATGAGCTGCACGTTGCCTCACTGTGCATTGAGGACCTGCCTGCATGAATGGAGTTGCTTCTGCACAAGGAATTTTGCTGCAGTAGCCCCGGGGAGCCATGCACAAACAAGCAGCCTCTCCGAAGAGATACTCTGAATAGGTAACAGTTTTCTGGGCTAGGCTGGATTTACCTCGAGTCATGGAGCTGTATAATATGGGCATAACTTTAAAAATCCTCTACTCCCCACCCCCCCAGTGAAGCCCTGAGGGTGTTCCTCAGGGTTAAGCAGCTTTTCAAAGAATTAGGTACCTACAGAAAGTGAATCAGGAGCAACAACTCCAAAATGGGGTTTCCTGTAGATAAAAACTTAAGCAGGACTTGAAGTTTCATGAAACAAGGAAAGGCTTGATCAAGTCACAGCACAAACACCAGGTTTGCTGGTCCCAAGGGGGTGTTGGAGCCTCCCCTCCAATTCCTCCCTGGCTCTTGGATGGATTTGCACCAGTCATGAAGGTGCCAATTTATTAGCTCGCTAGCACCCAGCCTAACTAAAGAACACTACTGTAATACAAGAGGGGAAGAATAAAGTAACCCATAAATTCACCTACTTAATCTCCATAAATCCTGAGGAGTGGGATGTCCAGCTCTTCCTTTTTGCCATTATTCCACAGTCAAAGAACAGCACCCCACATGCATCCTCCCAACCCTTGGCTTGTTCCTCAGGCACTGGCAGGGACTCAGAGCTCTCTGACCATGGGATGGGTTTAAATTGTCTCCAACAGCAGCAGTATGATGGGCAACAACTGAGGCTCTGACCCCATAATGCAGGTGGTCCATCAGCTTCTCTTCTACCTCACCCACTACTTTCAGCATTTATTCAAGAAAAACTGATTTTCTTCTGGTTTTTGATCAAACCTTATATGTAATCCTTAGACCAAGACAATGTGTTATCTGTGAAATATGAAGGAAATTCCATCCACGCATGAGCAAATAAATAGGGAAAAGGTTTTGATTCACTAGTGCCTGAGGAGATATTTATGCAAACTTCCATAATTCTGGGAACTTACTATGACATGGTCAGCTGATGGCACTTTTGAAAATGAATGACTACCATTCAGAGCACTCAGTGCTCGTATCAAGCAGTTTCTTGATACAAACTGTTCGGTTTTGGGTTACTAACTCCCACGATATTTGCTGTTTCATTTAGAACTGAAGTTCCTAGAGAAACAAATGGCTGTAAGAGAAGCCTTTCTTCTGCAGGTCTGTAAAGTAATCTTTAAAAATATGTGATAATAATGAAAAGATTGAAAATGTGGGGTCTCTGTGAGGTTCATCCTAAGGTCACAAACCCCCAGAAAGTAAACAGAACATTTCCAGTATATATATATCTATATATTTTCAGTGTGTGTATATATATATGGTATATAATTATTTCCAGCATGTATATATCCAGTATTGATATATATCTTCTGTGTGTCTGTATATATGTATTTTTATATATATATTAAAATCTCAGATAACTCTAAGGTAATTTTTGAGCTTTTGGAATAATTTTAGCCAATGTCTGGGTTTTTTTTGTGTGTGTGTTTCTTTTTCCCCTCCTAATACCTACAAGGCATAATGCTGTGTTTATCTCATTCCTCTGTGAAATTTATTCATCCAAACCCAGTGCATATTCAGTTTTCCAGATACTATCAATGATACGTGAATAAAACAGGCAGAGGAAATCAGATTTCAGCCTGCTGGGAATATGAGCTTCAGTCTTTCTGGTTTTAGTCTGATGATCACAGTGGGTAAATAGATTGTGGAGATACAACTTGGAAAAGGTATTAAAAATAAGGAAAAGAAATCTTGAGGGAGACAGAAGGCAGGAAGCGAAGGAATGGGCAAATAAAAAGAAACATGCATTCAAGTGCTGGGGAAGGACAGGACATCACCATGATCGATTAGCTCCAAGTGACAGATTCTTCAGACGTAGAAAGATGCCTCAGCAAGATTGAGTTTAACTAAGTGGGCAGAGCCACGGTGGGCCTCTAGCCATAAAGCAGGTTTGCCAAATTGCCTTTGATACATTATATTTATGAGTTTAAAAAGCATGTAAAATATTTTTACTTCTTTCCAGGAAAGAATAAACATAAATAATGCAGGAGAAGGCTGAGTTCAGGGTATGGCAAGTGGTTCTCACCTGAATCCTGATGAATCTGAGGTTAGGGCATGTGGGATTGGTACATGTGGAGTAAGACTCTGGGGTCTAATCATAGCACTCAGGGAAGAAAACTTTTGTCTAGGTAACTGGTTATTGCTGTGCTTGTAGAGCTCATCATCTTTATCTCCTAGAGGCAGAATCATTCTTGCACAGTACCTTTCCTGTAGTGTGTGAACACCAAAACTTGATTTTATGGCAACAAAAATGACTATGTAGGAGTAAACCAGGGCAAAGGGAAGGTGTCTATATCATTCAATAATCACTTCTGGTACTGACCATCTTTTGATGCTCAGGGAAGATGATGTAAAAGACCATGCAAGATAATCAGCACCACACTAAGTTTCATCCTGACCTGAAAATCAGAGTATGGATTAGACCCTGAAGTGTGAGGTTAAACAACCCTTGCAGAAATGCCATTAGCTATAACAGTTAAACAAAGATAGTTCTGTCATCTAGTCTGTGCATGAAACCTTTAAAAACCTTGTCTTGGTGGCCACGAGTCCCACAGTGTAATAAATCAGTTCTCTGAAAAAGCATTTCCTATGAATTTGCTGTCTAATATAATAAAATATCTCTTGGATGTCATGTCCCCTTTTTATGTGTCTCTCTTCAAATTTTAAATGATTTTACTTCCTGATGGAGCCAGGGTATTGTTTAATCTTTAAAAGCTTCTCTCCTGATTTTCAGAAGTGCTGAGCATCCACAAATGAAGTCAGTGTGCTCTGTAAATGCTCAAGATCTTTTTCAGATCAAGGCATGGTTTTGATGCTTAGCCAATTCACTGATGCCATTGATCCAAGCCCATTTGATGAAACAGATTTCCTGATTAGCAGAGAGTTGAGATCACACCTTGGGAATATGTGCTTCATAAAGGGATATACTATCTGCTCTGAAGAAGCATTTAAAGAATTAAACCCCAAAATGAGTCCAAAGCCCAGTTGCTCATTCCCCAGCTAACAACTTACCTTCTACAGCTCTAAGTGGTGTTTAATCTTTAGAAGAATAATTACTGCTTGCAAACATGTTAGCAAAACCAGCACAAGGTTGGCTGAGAATCCATATGTCACAATTATTGTGTCTTGCTGTGGTCATGTGGGTGGGCTGAAGGCTGAATTTTTAAATGAAAGACTCACAGGGAGAGAGCAAGAGTGCAGTTGAACCAGCCCATGGTGCTGAGGCTGTTCTGTATCTGAACTTACTCAATGGAAGTAAAATATTTTGCTTATAAAGAATTTTCATAAACATGTCTTAGGATGTGTATTAGAGGTACGTCTTAGGATGTGCATTAGGAGTAAGCTAAACAAGATGGTATAAACACAGGAATGGCTCTGTAATAGGAGAATAAATGGCCTGCCTCTGCTCGCTGCAGCAGCCCTGCGGAGGCTGCGCGCCCCGCGGAGCCCTCGGCTCCAGCAAGGAACTGCAGATCAATGCCGTGACCAGGAGCTTTGTGTTTAAATCTGGGAGATGCCTAAATATAGAAGTGCACGGCTAATTCCAGGATCCCATTTTTAAAATGTCTTTAAATTGCAACCGCATCTAACTTATCTTCAGCTGAAATTAAAAAGAGCAGATCTACCTCAAGGGATGTCTTGGTGCCAAGAATATCTAAATGTTTCTCAGGCAGTGGAATGAACAAATCAAAAAGGACAAGCAGATTTTATTGGGTTTACTGTTAAACATTTATCCAAAGCATCCTGCCAGATTCTGAAAGGTGTTTAAGCTTTGAAAGGCGCAGACAGGCATGTAAGAGGGCTTTCAAAAGAGTCTGAGCCCAATTCCATTGAAATTCAGAAATACCTCAAAATTAGTTTCCCTCTATTTTTATCATCCAGCCTGGATACCCATTAAACCCTAACTTAGGCAAACCTCAGCTAGAAAAATAAGATGTTCAATGTTTAAAATCTGGTAGATGCCTAAATATAGATGCAAAATGCCTAATTTGAGACTTCCACTCAACTTCTGTTTAAAACTGCTACCACATCTAACCTATATAAAGGCACAAATCCACACTGAATAATAGTAACAGAATTCAAATGCTTTCATCCAGATAAAGTGCAGCAATTGAATTAAAATCTGCAAGGATTTTTGGAGCCAGGGTGGACAGTGTAAGTTATAATCTAGTATATGGTAGAAAGTACTAATTATATACCCATGGTATTCATCAGACTAAAATATTTCCTGTGTGATGTAAAAAAAATATGGTAAAGATTAATTTAATTATGCATTTTATAGATAAAACTGTGTTTCTAATATTTTGTAGCTAACAATAACTTTAAAGGGCAACAGTAAATATATAGTATTTGGGAACCTTCAGAGACTAAAATAACTAACATATGGACCAAAATAACGTGTGAGGCCTGGATTAGTTTTTCTAACAGCACTTTTAGAAGTACAATACTTTACTCAGTACTTAATCAGGCTAGCAAAAAAGGCAGTTCAATATAAGCTCTGGAATACTGGCCAGAAAAGGACTTTTTACTAGTTAAAGTGGGAAGTCATTTAAGCTAAATTGACAAAAAGCCAATACTTTTTGTGCTGTTGAGGTTCAACAGTACCAAAGCAGTCCCATTCCTGGCATTGCTGTATTAGCAAACCCATGAGGAATAAACAAATGTGCTTTTCTCTGTTGTCAGCACTCTCTATTGAAAGGCTGCAAAACAAGTTAGAATGTCCATCAATTTTATCTAACTCTCATCTTCCTGCTTGCAAACCTGTCACGATAGTTTAGAACAAGGTGCATGATTGAATCTCTGTGCCTTGGCAATGTCTGTGGGGTGTAGCATCCTCTTCCCATGGCAGGATCTACTCCATGCCCCTGGAGCCAGTGCTGCAAGGAAAGGTGAACTTCAATGAAGTTATAGGAAAGAGAAACATCACTCTTGCTCTTTCTCTGGCTCATTTTCAGATGGGAATGAATGCCGTTGCTTCATCACAAGCAGCTCCTGGGCAACACATGATAAACGCATTAGAGGAGGGGCCAGGCTAACAAAACAACAAAAAGTTTGCTTTCTTGATGGAGCAATTAATTTTGGTGATTATTATTGGAAATAGTGCTGTGCTTATTTCTCTGCCTGTGGATAGGTGTTAAATTATTCCTGTGAGAAAGGCAGCTAAGGGTAACAGCAGCAGCAGCTGTGGAAACCATTCACACTGTAATAGCACTGTGTCCCCAGTGAAAGCCCCACCATGTAATGAGCAGAAGCAATTTCCACGTGACAGTAAACAAAGAGTATCTATGTGAAGATAGTCCATGTGAAGTCACTCTTGTCCAACCTTTTTCTTTTTCTTCGTTTTTTACCCATTCCCCTGTTTATTTTGTGGCCTCAGCCTGATTAAGGTCCCCTTTTTGTGTTTCTGCTTCATCTTGTAGGCTGCATCACTAACAACTTGGTGCTATTTAGTTTTATTTGCTCTTAAAATGAACAAGGCATTCTTAGGATGTGTTATGTGATACTACTGTTTTGTTACTTCCCCTGGATAATAAACAGTCTGGAAATTAATGATTTATAAAGGGTTAGTATTTGTGTGACAGAAACTGGGGCAAGTTGCTTGAGTTGGATCCTGCTTGTGCCTGTAACTCCAAATATTTTAGATGATTCACCTCTGATTTGCATTTATTCAGAATCCTGCCCAATGTACTTTTAGCATGTGTAAGTCAAATGGACGCTTAGCGCTAATGTAACAGCCACTGAAGAAGGAACCTAGTAGAAGTCATAGGTATATTTTCTTTGCAATGAAATACATACACAGCTGAATTATATTAGGGAGGGACAATTCTGCACGGTAAACTCCAACTGGGCCTTGTTTGGTGTGCAAATAAGCTTCAGCCCTCCAGGATTTGGGAAGACAGAGTATCAGCCCTTTGCACAACGCTGCTGGGAAGCGATTCTCCCATGGGGCCAGTCATCAGCTGCACATCACAGGCTATGACTAACCTGATCTGTGGATTCATGTTACGGCGAGTTTTGAGGCAATTGTGGTTTCTAACAATCCAGGATTCCCTCCACATTGCTTCTTTCCATGCACCACAGTCCTTCCTGTGCTGACCCATCCAGTTGTGAAATCAGTCTGACATTCAGTGCAGGAAACTGATCCAGCTTAAAAACACACACACATATAAAAACCAAGGGATGGAGAGCCAGCTTGGGATGAGAACTAGTAACAGTGCAATGGGGCAAGAACACTCTAAACCCTTTTTGTCTCCAAGGTCTTCCATCACAGATATCACAGTTCAGTCCACAGGTTTGGACCTTTAGTAGTTACCATGTTATGTCAAACAAAATGAGGAAATATTTACCTCTTACATAAGGCCTGATCCTATCTTAATTGTATATTAACTTAAGACAGCATTTACACTTAGAACATTTTCACTTAGAACATGAACTTTTTAATAACAACTTAATCTGCACACATCCTCAACTGCAGCCGCCGTGGACTTGATTTAGCTTTCACTGAACTGCATAAGTTGGTCCCCATTCATATACCCAATTTAGTGGAAATGTACTCAAACACACTGTTAATAAATAAAACTGAATACAACACAACATTTTGAGATCACTCTTAAAAACCAAGCACTGCTATGACTGTTGCTCCAGCTGAATGTTGTAAGACCTCTGTAAGCTAAGAAAAGAGCTCTTCTTAAGCTGTACACCTGCACAAATGTCATTAAAAATCCACACAGAAATACTAGAAAACAGTTCTCATGTGAACTCGCCAACACTTTCATGGTACAAGTATAACTTCTGGGCAGAGCACGTGGGCCGTAACACCCTCAAACAATGGGCTTTTGTTAATGAGCTCAGGAGAGGCTCCAATATAATTTACCATACAATGGTGCAGTGTAAGGGACGTGCAAATCTGTAAATACACCCCCAGTGTTTTGTGGTTTTGAATCAGCACGGTAAGATCACATAACCTGAATTGCAGATGTAGGGACAGAACAGACTCTCAGCCACCCCCAGCTCAATCACTGGACTCGGGTTAAAGTCATTAAAATGCTTCCAGAATCACGGATGAGCGGCTATGGGAAAGGAGTAAAATGATGGTATTATGTGTGGGGGTTTGCTCACATGCACCTATATGTGCTAGATAAGGCTTGATGTCTTCTATGGAATTTCTGAGAACTGAATATGGACATGAGTCCCTTGATTCATTGCTGGTTTCTGCAGAAAACCTGCCTTGGAAAGGGACACAGCACCAAACTTAGAGGTTTTAGTAACAAAGTGTATCTACAGCTTAATGGAAAGATTGAAAGGTGCTGTGAACACTGTAAACTGTTACTGTATTTCTCTAAAAGATTAATGTCAGCTCCTCAAGAAAAGGACATGTCTACAGGCTGCTAATTTATTACCGGTAAAGCTTAGTTTAATAAACTTGTGGTAAATATTTTCTGCTTTTAAGACCCTGTAAGGCTTCAAAGGCTCCCATTTGCTTTGGGGTCCCTAGGGATGCTGGTGCCAATGAGACATGTTTCATTAATTATGTTGCACAAAGAAGCCAAATATTGCACAAATGTGTGTAGCAACATCGTGAGGAATGCAGCCAGGACTCTTCCTAACTTCACACAGAGCAGAGTCACCCAGCTGGGCGATCTTCTGAAGGACAGTTAAGGCCTGAAGCACACATTTGGGTCCTGTCCACACCCCAAAATTTCATTATTGCTGTTTAGGCCAGCACAAAATTGCCAGTAGTTTCCCTCTGGAATTCACAAATATCTGGCTGACTTTGCCAGTGCACAGCCCTGTTAAAATAGGAATAGAAGGAAACAAGCAGGCTGCGGAGATATCATAGATCCCCCACATCTCCTTGGGTTGGGAATTTTGCAGATATTGTGACATACCAGAGGGTACAAAGTCTGAGACTCTGTTCCATAAGTCTGAATCACCTGGATGAGGTTGGAAGTGTGGCATCTTGCTGCAAAGAGCCTGGAGACGAGATGTTCTGGGTCAGGTTCAGCACCAGGATCCCTTGGTGCTGGCAAAGGAAAATACCTGTGCTGTGAGCAGGTACGCTGCAGTAAACCCAAATATACTGGGGAAAACGAATAACCAGAGATATTTCACAGCCATTAGTAGAAGGTCACTAAAGCCACATGAAGATTGCACCTTTCAGAAGGACTGTTGGAAGAGCTACAAGCAAAGCTGATTTTCCTAGAGGGACACAATGGGATAGAAACCCTTATTTTGATTCTTACCTTACCTGTTCGCTTGTATATCTCACATAGAGCCGCAAAGAGCTGCATCTTGTCTGGGCAAGTGAAAGCCACCAGTTAAACAAGCAGTTGACAAACTGAAAGCATAGAGATAAACTCTTGACCAGTCCCTCTCTAAACCAGCTATTCTTACAATCTGTTTTCTTGGTGGCTGGGAAGGAAAATTAACAAAAGCTCAGTGACAACTGGAGAATTAAAAGATGCTGTTTGACTAGCTGGGCACAAGAGCAATTACAGAAGCACGCTGAAGTACTTACAGTTGAGGGAGACCTTAAGAGCATACGCTGACAGTGTGCCATATGTCAGGGCACGTGCTGCTTTATATTACTTGGTGCAATGTTGTGAAGGAACTGTACTTGGCTAGTATATGAATTTTAAATGAATTGTTAACACATTTTATGAATCTGGTAAAGGGGTACTGATGTGGGAGAGCGCACAGGTCTGTTCTGCAAGATGGAGTAAATAAATCATGACTTTCACAAGATAAAACTTTATTGAGTAGCAATAAATGACAGAAATACTTCTAACAGCATTTAAAGCCATGTAAAAAAAACCGTACTGATTGCCCCTGAGTACGTGTGCTTGTAACAGCTTGTGTTGCACTGATGGGAGAGAAGGTGCTTTGCCAGAGGAGCACTGGCTGTTGTGCTGTAACTCCCTGGGTCTTTTTGTCTATAACGCCTTTCAGCACCCACATTTGTTGCACACCATATCTACAACATTTTGGTGCCATTCCCTAGACATCAACTTTCTCTCAGTCTGCCTTTCCCCACCATAAATTCCTCTGCTCTTTTGTCTCAAGGACAGTTTTGGACCATCATCTGTACTGCCCTCCTGCCTGGGTTCACACTCCAAGCAGGCAGGGGAAGTCATTCTCTACAATAACACACTCAAGGCCACTGGGGATTAGCAAAGCAAAACTTGACTGAAAAGTAGGTAAAACAAATCTCCAGAATTTTCTCTTTAAGTTCTTCATAGAATACCTTGACTTGTCAGTGTATTTTGGCCACTTGTAGTGGAGTGGGTAAGAGCTGTCTGCTAGGTCCTCTGCAGTAGAGGATGGACTTCAGAGCATCTTGGGCAGTACATGCAGGAGTCATACCGCAAACTTTGCTTAATGTGCTGGTGGCTGACATCATTGTGTTACCCATAAAGTATTGGAGATGCAGAAGAGAAAACTTCCTGAACTGGTATAGAAAACCCCCTATTGTAGCTTCAGTGATGTGGGCCAGTGTCTTAACACACAAAAATAAAGCACCCTTTCTCAAAATATTTATTTGGGTTTAAGAAATACCTGCGTAGAAGCTGGGCTCTGAAAAGAGCTTTTACTGCTATTTCCAGCAGCTAATTTGGTGCCAAATCATCCCAGGCAGCAATAGACACTCTCTTTTGTTAGAAAGTAACCAAATAATTTATCTGGATTTTAAAAACTGGAGAGCTATAGTTCTGCATTACTGACATCAGTGTTATAGATTTACTTTATAATTTTACTCATGAAAATCTCTAGGTCTAAATGGTCAGTTCCTGAATTGCCTGCAAGATTACCGAGTTCTGTTTACATCTCAGGTATTCTTTTCAGCATCCTTCTGTTCACAAGGCATTGATTTATGCTGCTAAAAGCCCGTTTGCCTGTCTTGCCCTACCCTATCATGGTGGCTTTTAGTATTTGCTTTTGTCTAAGACTATCATTACTTAAAAAAAATAAATAAACAAGCTGTTTAAAAAGGCACTTTCTTGTTCTCTGCTTATATTTGTTTCTCTGTCATTTAGAGAAGAAAGAAGTCTGTGGAGGTGGTATTCTTGGGAGCATAGTATCTGCCTGAATGCCTTTCCCTTCTTCACTGGGTTGTGTGCCTGAGTTTCCTGTGTGCCTGTTCTCCAAGAACCTATGGCTCTCTTTTGAAAGAGCATCACCCTTCAACAGGTTCCTCATCTGAGTGTGCTCAGAGACTCCTGCTTTCCAGAAACCAAAGCCTGTAGGATCAGTCACAAGACTGACACTCTCCAGGTTGGTATCCAGAGACTTACCTTTACTCACATTGGCTCCTTCCTTCAGTGTTCTTCCTCTGCAAGACACTCCTGCCTCTATGTTTCTCAGGGACCACCTCTCCCCTGCAAATCTGGCTCTTCATGTGCTAAGGACATTCAGGAAGTTTAGTTCTGCCTTAGGTAGAAGCTGGAGGTCCAGATGCATCTTGAAATGGAGCCACTCTGATTTTGCAGAGCTGCAAGACGAATTACAAGGCAAACAGGCAGTGTAATACTGGGAGATTTTGAGAGAGTCAGGACTGATTTCCACACACCAGGAAGGTAAGCAGCAGGAGTATTTTCTGTCATTTCCCTGGAGTGCAGTTTGTACCAGGAAATAATGAGTCTGTTCAGCTGCTTTGTGAATGGAACAGTCTTGATACAGATACAGTGCTTAAATAGCTTAAAGAATTTCCATTTGACCAAAAGGAATATCAAATCTTACTGCTGAAGCCTAGGGTGGATATATGCAAAGATACCTCCACTTCAGACATATTTTACCAGTCAGGCCTGCCATTTTAAATAGCTTAACTTGAAATACAACTACAGAGATGATATTCAAGTTACGATATTACAATGAGACAGCACAGATCTTCTTAATCAGGGGGTTACTCTACAGAAGAATTTCTCCCCCTTCCCCCAATACTTATACCAAAGATAGTTATCTAAACTTACCCAAACAGCTTGTACTTCAAAATCTTATGTAAAGAGGCTTTTATAAAGTAAAAAAAAGCATCTGCTTTACCCCTGCACTGTCAGATTTATTGAGAAACAATTTACCACCTTTGTAGGTGCAACGGTGACCCACTGCTCAGTGACAACATTTCCACTGTAACCTAAGGGACCAGGATTGCATCCTGCAATTCGTGAAATTAGGATCCTCCAGATTTAGGTCTCTGGTTTGATTTTGGTCTAGAACTACAATCTGGTCTATTACTCCTTTGCTCTTCATGGATATTGGGATGATCATTATTTATTAAAACAAGGAAATGAAGAAAAAATAAAAACCCAAACCCCAGCAAAATGGTCTCATACAAAGACTCAGACAATATCAATTTATGTTCTCGGGGAAAGTTGGCACTTTGCACAAACTGAAATTTCATGCAGCTATTCCCTTATCCCAGCTCAGTGCTAAATTAAAACAACAGGAATTCCCATCATTCCAAGAGTTTCTTAGTTCCCAGAAAAACTCCCCTTCAACCTTGGAGATACTCACAGAAATGGACAAATGAATCTTTCTTCTCAGTGATTAAAACTTTGCAGAGTAATAAAGTTTTTTTAAAGAATTCACTTGCCTGATTGACCTCTTTTGGCTGGATGCAGAGCGGAATGAAACCTCTTGCAATGGGACAGCTTGATTTCCCCTCTAGTGCACTCACTCTAGTCTGCAGCCCAGTAAATCTGTCCTTCAATGTATCCAGAACACCATCAGCTGATCAAGGCTCAGCTGAACTCTGCATGCTCAGTGATGATATAACAGAGACCCAAGATAAGGAACCTTATATATACATGACAGTAATCCCTTCTCCATCCAGACATTTTTAAAGCATCTTGATATAGAATTAAAAGAGAGAGATGTGAAAAGAGGTGAAATTATTCAGGATATACAATGGAGGAATTTTATTACCAAGCTGACTGCATTATAAATCAAGTGCTCTGTAAATGCAATAAAACAATTGTTTAGTCTGCATGATTCATACCACAAACCTCAGTATTCCGTGTTTTGATCTTATTGCAGCAATAAACTGTCTAGACAGCAATTAACAAACTGTTTTTTCTTCAGATGTTTGGAGTGCCTTTGCTGCCTGATCAGCACTCAGGAATACTGGGCTTTTCCCCTATTCCTATTAATTATCAGGTTGATCAAGAAGCATGGTTAGACATTCTCTGTAATTGTACAACATTTCTCTTTAAGTGAATTGCTATAGGAAAAGTAGTGATAATATTGTTTTTCATTAGCACTAAGTAGCTAAGATAAAGATTTTACCATGGTGCTCTAGAATGAGCTTTAAAGTGTAATTTACACTGAGCAATAGCATGCCATTTTAGGCCCCGATTCAACCAACT
This sequence comes from Psilopsiagon aymara, assembly GCA_024733675.1. Taxonomy (NCBI): domain Eukaryota; kingdom Metazoa; phylum Chordata; class Aves; order Psittaciformes; family Psittacidae; genus Psilopsiagon; species Psilopsiagon aymara. The sequence goes on along the minus strand of JANRGW010036334.1, from coordinate 36,530 downwards.
GCTTACACAAGCAACTTTAAGCAACTTTAAGTAACCCCAAGAGAACATGTGCATCTAAATTTTTGGTACGTGGCTCTGTACTTTTCTGAGCTACAGCCAAATAATTGATCCCTCATATATAGTTATCTCTTATCTTCTTAAGAAACAAGTGGAGCAGATATGTTGTCTTTTGGTCTCAAGCTTAATGCCTTACCAGTGGGAAGTGAGATGAAAGGAGTCCTAAAGCATGGGACAGCTTTTTTTTTTTGGGGGGGGGAGGGAAAATGATGCTGGATAAAAGCCTGCAGAAGGAGGTTAAGACAACTTCTTCAATGTATCACTCACATAGGTGATACAATGAAGCCTTTAAGCCCCTATGATATTATTACAGAGCTTCACAGGAAGCTGGACAGAACCATATTTCTCATGTAGCAGGTGAACCCTTCCTTTGCAGGAATGATTTAAGGTGCAGGAGTCACCCGCTCTGCAGTTAGAGGGTATTGTGAGCTGTAGGACGTTTGTTCAGTACAAACATCAAGGCTGTAAATGTAGGGCTCATGCCTGTGTGTTTGTGCTCATAAAGTGACTTGTCGCACATCACTTCCCTCTGCAGCTCTTGCTTTGGGAGGGTGATGCAACTCTGTGAGACCTACAGGAGGTGAAAACAAACAGCCCTCGATTCTCACCTAGCATAAAGAAGCAAAGCAGCTTTTTGTCTGCTTTCAGGGTATCTCTCTGGCTGTTCCTGCTGGTGGAGAAGCAGCTCCATTCCCAGCCCTTGCTGGACAGCTCCCGGGGCTGCGGGGCCGGGGGGCTGCGGGACCAGGGCGCTCGGCTCACTCGCGCACGTACACGAGAAGAAACAGCATAGTAAGTTCTGCTGGAGAGAGGTCGGGTCTTCCTACAGTGGCAGCCCAGAGAAACATCCACAAGCGGCTGCAGAAGCACACTGAAATCTCAGCTAGGGCTCTCAGCTTGCTTTCATTTGCAGAAATAATTCCATGGGATTTGATTGTCATGAGTAAATATGTGATGTCTCAAAAGCAAAATTAAAAATTCAATTTCAAGCTGCTTTTCAGAAGTTAATTCAATAATAATCTTTAAAGAAAAAAGAAAGTCGCCTTTTATTTATTTTTTTTTTGTTTTCTCTCAGTCTCTATTGTGGCAGTGTAAGAGGGAAAAAACACCAAAAAACTTACAGAAGAGAGAAGGAAAAACTAAAATCAAACCCAGTTTGATTATCCTTGAAAGCAGAAAAGTAACAAATTAGTTGCAGTGGAACTTTTCAACTAAATTCACAGTGTTTCACAGATTTCATTTGCAGTATTTCTAACAGTTCTGGGGGACTGTTTTGTATCTGCAGAAATAAAACATCTCCGTGTAAGAGATCTGATCCTGATAAGCAGGGTATAAAATGTGCTCACCATCCTGACCAGTGGGACCAACACAAGTGGCATTTTTAAGAGCCATGGAAAGACATGACAAGCTAAACTTGGGAAGTTATTTTTTGAGCATTATGCGGTTTTTTTATAGAGTTCTGTAAAGCAACAATTTTGTTAGTGTTATCCATACTCCACAGCATCCTAAAATAATTCACTGATTTCTCAGCCAATGGTGATGATGGATAGGGTACAAAGTTATAGTGCCCTTGCAGAGAGACTATACGAGTTTGATGTTCAGATGCTAAGGACTCCAAATGCCTCAGTTATTAATTAACCTGTTGATGGTGGCCCTAGTGTTGCAAAGATTCCTTTGAGTACCTGTATCACAGTACCCTTTGCTTTCCTGGGAATACTTGCAAAAAAGTAAGTGCAATCGTGTTGGAACTAGAAGCAAGTTTCAGGGTTCATATTTTCTTAATGTCTCTCTACAGTTTAAGAGCATAAAAAGTAAAAGGTTTAACTGCTCTTGAAACAAAGACAGGTGCCCTCATTTCATTCCTGAAAAAAAACAAACCCTAGAAGCAGAGAACCCAAAAGCTTTGCCGTATTCTGTTTCATAAAGGTCGCAGTAACAGGTGGGAAAAGAAAGATTCAGCAAACAGATAAAAGAGGATACACATCTTATAGGTTATTGATTAATTGATAAGTCCAGCACACAGTAATTACGATATCTGGATTTGACAGTTGTATCTAGAGGGGCTGCAGCAGATGTGAGGGGATACTATTTAAGAGTGACTCTGGGAAGTGTGGGAACCACTGTGGGAGTCAATAAGTGCCCCATAATCCACTGACAAATACTTGCTATGTTTGTTTGGTTTTTAAATTTCAAAGAGTTTTGCTTAAGGAGTTGTACACCATTTATAAAATCCTCCTCTTGGGTCAGCTTCTTTTTCTTTTAAATAAACTCATTCCTTTGGAAAACTTAAAAGGAAGCTTGCTTTCATTCTGATTTGCTTTTCCTCTATTATGTATGAACACTGGGCAGATTTAGCAGCATTGCCTATGAAGTCTGACCTGCAGCTTTGATATATTTCCCTGGAGAAATATCTCTTTCTTGAGGAAAGAGGAAAAAAAAAAAAAGAGGAAAAAAAAGTCGAACTATGCAGACTTTTTCTGACCATTATTAGGAAACATGCATGGCCAGTCCAATCAAATTCTGAGCTTGCTAACCTTGACAGTGTCCCTTTAAATTAAATTTGCAGCCTGGAAACATATGAACAAAATCTTTTAGAGATTTTACCCCAAGAAGGAGCAACGGCAAAACTGGGATTCACTCCACTGCTTATCTGGTGCAAGGTCTGGAAGGCTCAGTGCACCCATGGCATGGTGGGATGGCCTACCTGGGTTCCCTGTCCAAGGGCCAAGGGAGCAGAAGAGGTCTGGCTGGGAAGTTGGGGTGAAAGCTGGTTTACTTAAAGACATTTGCCAGCAGTAGCAGCATGTGAAGCACAAACAGGGGTCCCCTTTCGTGTGCTTGCTGGGCAGCTTGGTGGGATGCTGCAGCTCAGCATTCCCTCTTGCAGCTATAAGGCATCCATCCATCTACCAGAAAATTGCTACCCATGTCAGGGAAAGTTGCCTTCGCACTGGAAAGGATGAGGAGTGTGTACAGGAAGGGTCTGTACACACAGAAGAGAGATGGAGAACATGCCCCCATGCCCCCCCAGCAAACACCATCCTACCTCCAGGAAAAGACAGGGTAGACTCGGAAGTGCAGCCAGATCCCATCTCACATTTCCCCCCTTCCTTTTCGAGCATATGATTTCACTTGTGGATTTAACCCACATCAACAAGCTGCTAAGGCATAAATTACACTTTGTTCTCTGGCTGTCCTCAGGATCGTAGCTCATCTAACTCCCCCACCTAACCAGGCACCCTGGGAAACTCCTGATGATGTTAGCACTTTCAAAATATTTTAAAAAGCAGCTCAATAGAACTTGCATTTCTCATGTAGGTGGGGAAAAAAAATCCCAGCAAAAATTTTTCCTTTTTTTATATTCAAATCTTGGGCACAATCCCACATTTTCCCTGTTCACTTGGAGACTTTCCTTTGGCTTAAAGAAAAATATACTGGGGGCAAGGGCTGTGCTGAGGAGTTTTAGAAAGGTGGGTGGAAGGCGAGGAAAGAAAAAGATCTGACGTGTCTTTTGTGCTGCTGCACAGAAACTGCTGCTGTAATACTGCAGCCAGGCATGCTCATTGTACAGCCAAACAGCAAAATAGTAGCATTGTTAAGCTACATTGCTGAATTTAATTAGCCTTTTTCCCCCCTTTCTTTTCCATAGAGGTAACCCGTGTTTTCACAGGAGATGGAAGCGCAGGCTTGGTTAACTGTTCTCCAAGGTTTTTGTGCAGTAGCACAGAATAGCTTCTACAAAAGGGTAAAACTGCTGCTGTAACTCTGCCAAACTCGAAGCAGCTGCTGCAAGTTTACTCTTTCTTTCATATTATATTTGTTGTTAACTAACTTTGGATCTTTCAAATAACAACACTCTTGCAACCCAGGAAATCTTAAGAAAAAAGATTATTAGGACCACAGATGTTGAAATCAGAAATACAACATCCCACAGCACTCACCTGCTTTATAGCTTTATTCCAAACTCTAAATTCAGATAAATACCTTCACAGTGCTCCTACCCTTCTCCAAACCAAACCATAATTCACTGAAAAGCACAAATCTTCCAACAAGATTTCCCTCTGAGCTCAGGGTTTTATAACCTCATCAAGGAAAAGCAGTTTCACCTGGTTTTGCCTCCAGATCAGGTGATGTTCATCTATTTCAGATAACTATAACTTTGAGAATTGCTTTTCTTTAAACATCAGGAATTTAAGTGACTAAATCCCCCTATTCATCAGAACCTGATAGAATAGTCTACTGAATGCCATTTATCTCTCAACATCAAGTTTCATATAGCTCTCAGTATAACATTAAAGCCAAACCAAGTTTAAAATCTCAATATTCCAAACACACTACGTTGCATTTTTCTTCCAGTTAATGCTGCCAAACAGTGAATCTAATTAGCTGGACACAGGAGGGCCTTTATGAATGGAATGTAACATAACCATACAAAGTAATCTTGTTACATTGTAACAAGAGGTTAAATACCACTTCCTGGTATGTAGTAGCTGTTAAGTATAGTATTGATGAAAAATATGCTAATAACACCTTCTGAAAAGAATAGCTTAGTTCTTGTTAGCTGATCTCTGCAAGCTGTTTGGTAAGCTGCTTTTGTGGTATGGTTATATCACATGCACATCAAGCAAAACTATTCTGTTATGTCTATCACCCTGTTTTAAACCAAAGGGTTGATTTTTTTTCCATGGGGAAGATTTACATACATATACATATAAATATATACGCAGACAAATAACCAGTGTTTTGATCTGTTTCTCAGCACTCTTCCCACCCCTTCCTCTGAAGGCTCTTGCTATGAAAGCAGCTGCCAGGCGTGAAGCTGCTGGCTGTATCAGCACTAACAGTGCAGAATGAAGGCAGAGTGGGGAGCAAGGGCCTGGGTTTGGAACTTAAAAATCCTCAAAGTTTCAAATAGGTTTTTTTTAATACAGATTTATACTGAGAAATGAGAATTGTGCTTATTCTTTTGCTTGTAAATCAACAGAAATCTGCTCATAAATCATTGCAGTTTGCATCTGGGGGATAATTATTAGTCAACACTCACAGTTAAGCCTGAAATTTTAACTTAAGAACAACATCAGAAATGTTAACTGTTTTAAATCGCAGCAGCTGGAATGGATTTTCACAGTCACTGAACTGATTTGCAGTTGTATTATTCGATCAGCATCTTTCATTAAGTGTCTATAATGCAGACAGGGACATCATGCTAAGCCCCTGTGTTTCTTCTGTGCATGGGCCCATCTTTATCTGGGAAGTAACGTTCTGTTTTCTTTTCTCCCTCTTCATTTCCATAAACAATATGCACAATTCTCTAAGCCTTTCAGACTGCAAATAAAGGCAGAGGACTAAGTAAATTTGCTTCACACCAATTATTTTTGTGAGGTCACTGAGTTAAGCATTAAAGAATACTGCTGTGGATGAGCACCAGGGAACAGTATGATTTGTGCTATGAACTGGACAAAAGCATTCACTGCAGAGCAGAGTACAACATTTATTGGGAAGCTTTGTTCCATGAGTTAACAGAAGGACAATCTTTCCTTTTAACAAGTACGAATTACTCATTTTACAGCATAACCCAGCTGCACTGTAAGTCACTTTTGTAGGTCACAGCATAGAAGAGAAAGTGAAAGATGTGTGGTTCAGGGGAAAAAAAATATATATATAATTGATTGCTCAGTTCTGTAATAAGCTGTTTTGCTCCTATGCACAGTGTGAGGGTGAGCAGTCATCAAATTATTGTGTGGTGTTTTTATGCAAATAAAATTACAGAAGGAAAGAACATTTTCAAATAATCAGAAGCCAAGTGAGGAGCCAAGAATCCAGCTGTTGTGGATTTGCATCTCTTTATTGTCACACTTCTCACAGCCGCTTCCACCAGCGAGAGGCTGGCCTCACATCTGACTGTTTGCTATGTAGGGCTGGCTTGTGAGCAGTAAGTAACTGTGACAAAATGCTCGGCACATGGGTAATTGCTGATGATTACAATTCAGACAAAGGACATGAGCTTGAACAAAACAGCAAGGCAATATTTCCCGAATGGAAGACAAAATTATACGGTGGTTATACTACCATTAATAGAAGAAGGAGTAGGTTTTAAAGTCACTCTGAGCATTTCAGGATGCAAGGTCAGAGTCAGTCCCTGAAGTTTCAGGGGATTAAAAAAAAAATGGATTCAAACATAAAAATATTATTGTGCCTGAAAAAAAATTAGAGATCAGATGCAGGCCAAAACTGATGGAAATTTGTCTGGAAAAATCACTGCAGGATCTGACACTTTATCATGCTTACTAGTAGGTAGGCTTAACAGTGATACCTGTGCTGGCAGTTTTATTAAACCAAGTTGTTTTATTTTTGGACAGTATTCTGTTACAGAAGAACATAAGTGACTATTACACATATCAATAGAAGGAAGGCAATCAAATTGTTCAATTATTTGGTAAAAAATAGGTTTTTAATTATACATCTAAATCCAAATATAGCACACAGTTTGCCCTTTGTAATCAGATCAAATCCCAAATATAACAATGGCCTGAATTCTCACTGCATGGTTCTATCTGTGTAGTGGTACTCAGAGATTGCTCCCTCCATCCCCATTAGAGATTTCCACCACCCTTAAAGGACCAAAGGAAGGAAGGCACCAGTCCCTCCATGCTGGGCTGGGTTATGGTGGTGTACCCCATGGGGCTCCCACTTATCAGGACTGCTTCCATCATGCTCCCTGTATAAATGTCCCAGTAAGTACAGATCCACACACCAAAATCAGGCAGTGATCCATCTCCTGTTTAGACTGGGGACTTGGAGTTAGCTACAATCCACTTTTTTGTCAGTTTTGGGTTTCTTCTGCTCTCTTTAAATTGTCATGCACTCGGCACCTTTGGGGTGACATGCAGGCATCTTGCAGTGACAGATCATAGCAAAGAGCTTCTTATCAAAGGCACCAGATCATTTGGAGCCATTTGTTGGTTGGATTGTGGTGTGGTGTTTTTTGGCCAATCACTATATCAAGCTTCCCCAGGTGCTTCAATTAACCATATGAATGACTTTTCCCTCCTCTTATATGTGCTCCAATTCTGAGTGTTGGGTGACTGGACAGGATGCTCATTGTACACCTGAGTTTTGCTGAGATAATATGAGCGGGTATGTGCTGGAAATATCACAATGGAGAATATTGTCTGGTTTTATTAAAAGGTAGTATTTCCTGTGTAAAAACTGACTTCTTAAAGAGAGCTTTTAATTGTCAACTATTTTAATGCCTTCCTTGTTTTCATTAATAGTAGAAGTGATTACAGCTCTCAAAATAGGAACAATTGTAGTGGTTGTAAGGCCTCATTGGGTCATCTCTTTATTCAGACAGTGAGAGTATCACTTAATTACTGTTAAATAGACAAACCTATCCCTCATCCATTTACAGCACATAAGTTAGTAAGGGCTGAAGCAGATCAATACACATGAGCATGGTAAAAGATGTCATTTTTTCATTTACAGTAAGAGACAATACAAAGAATGCAATATTTGCTCTTTTCTGGAGACGTCTGGGTGTCAATGAGAACATCCAAGGTCTTTGCCTTTGTCAGAAATATTTGATTGTCTCGTCAGCACTCTCAGTTGCTAACAAACACCTCCGATATTTACCAGCTGCTGCCTATTTTCAAAGTGAAAACAATGCCAAGAACCACACATCCCTCTGCTGCAGAAACCTGTGAAACTCTGTTTCATTTTTTCCCCACTGTGCTGAATAACCCTCTTGTCCATATGTCAGTAAATTTGAGTTCCTTTACACTTTCCAGACCTGTGTGGACCAGGCTAATGTGACTAGTGCTGACAAAAGGACCACTGCCTCCAGATATTAAGCATGAGTGCTGCTTGGGAAAGAATATAACAGATTCATAAATTGATTAGTGTCTGCTTGGAATTTGGTGCTATCTATTCAGACCCGGGGATGAATGGGGAATTTTCCTTGAGTCATCTTCCTATTCTCTAGTGCTGCAGATTGGAATGAGCATGCAGCGCAGGCATGACATTGTTGCTTTTAAAGTGAGCACAGAGAGTGTAAACAGTTATGAAATGAAAATAGCAAATTCCACAGTTATGACTCCAGTAAAAGTTACTCAGGCATTTAAATAATGGGACTTCCTACTCCCCAGATATCTTCCTTTCTGAAGAATTGTCTCAGGAAGGGATAGCATCAGGGATCATAAATTGTCTTTTGGCTTTTCAACACTTTACAGGCTCCCATGCATCGCCAACAATAGGACTGGGGAATGACTCTTAACAGCTCATTAAGGCTGTTTTTGCCAAATGCAAATAATAAAAAGGCCTCTTAAGAGGCTGTCTCATTTTTATTCAGAAAAGCCTACTACAGAATATAAAAAGATGCCATAAAATGGAAATGCAATAGAAGACCCAGAGTAGTTATCTTTGGTGTCCTTTGAGAGATATTCAGGCTACCTTCAAATCTCATGGGCATTTCTGGGTGGATTGCTGAATGATTCTGCTCTGCAAATACAATGGTTAATTCAGAAGGGCACTTAAAAAGAAACACAGACACTGTACTGGCAACATACACATTTCTGGGGAGTAAGGGAGCAGAAATAAATAGGAATGAGATTTCAGTGGACTCGCATCATAGTGGCCAAAATTTTTTTAATATTAGTTCCCAATTTTCTTCCTCCGCTTTGGTCTGACTGTAGGTCTGAATCTTCTGTGCTTTTGACCTTCCCACAGACAAAGAAAATACATTTCGGCTATGCATGAAATGCAATTTGGTGTCTCCAGACAGGAAACTCTCTCTCCATTTATATGCTAAGTGTTGGACTAGAATTTCCTAGATTAGTGCAAGCAATGGCAGGAGAACCATGACTGAGCATTTGCTGGAGTTTCATGACTGTTGATCTCTCCAGCTTTTGCCTCACTATGTCTATGCTCCTACTTTACTTGGAGGGGCTTATTCCAGGGAACCCTCTGTGGGCTTCACATTGAAGACTGATAGTCTAGTTTGTATAGACAGGCACTTTGGATCCATCTCCCCTCTACTGTTAAGTCCAGGTCCACATATGCCCCAAAGTCATTGGACAAAGATATCCACTGATATCAAATGAATAAGACAATTACTTCAGCACAGCTTTAGAATAAATCTCTAATAGAAAACAAATAGAACGATAATTTATATCAGCTGATGTACTAGTTCAATTGATTTACACAAGTGACCAATGTTAATGTATTTATAAGTGATTTAGATTTACTTCCTTTTCCTCCCAGAACTGTTTTAATGCAATATAGCCGGGGGCCTGGGGGGGAGTATTTGCTGAAATCTGAACATTTGCTACAATCTGAATTATTTGAATACCGGTAGGCTTTCCTTATCTTTATTATAATCATTGTTATTTATTATGTACTAACATTAGAAATCCCTCAGTGTGAATCAAGCTGTAGTTGTGGGAAGTGAGTCTGTTACCAGAATTCCCCAGAAGCTGGCTCCGCGTCGCCATGGGGAGCCTGCAGTCTGCAGAATTAGGGCTCTTCATAAATTTGCTCTACTGTCTTAAATCAAGCTTAAGAATTAACATGAAGATCAGACTCGGTAACTTCTCTTGAGTAAGGCTTGAAAAAAATGAAACAAAAGAGAAATACACTGGGAAGGCTTGCAGGATTTGGCCCAAACATGATCCATCTCTGGGAATTAATCTTAGACAAGTGCTGGCCCATATTAACTCTGACACTGCTTTCTTCAGTACTTACCTCTCTGCATAGCCTGGATCAGTAGGGTCACATCTCTAACTGTAGGTTAGGTTTTCCCCAGAAAGAAATAGGGAAGGGAAAAGAAAAGAAAGAATAAAAGAAAACCTAAAAAAAAAACCCTAAACTAACAAAGAAAAATAGCCACCAATATCTTTGGTTTGGGGCTTTTCTCTGGTGTAAAACTTAAGGAGGGATTCTGGTTTGTCCCATACAGTGCTGATGTTATGTCACATGCAAGCTTACATTGTGATTTGTTGCAGTTTTCACTACCTTGGCCTTTCAGAGTAGAAGAGACGGGCAGACTTGACTTTTTAAAATGCTAATGAACCAGAACCTTGAGAGGCCTTGGAATATTTTCCTAACTTCCTGAGAGCCCATAAAAACATGTCTCTAACATTGTGTTATGATGGGAGACCCCCAAGAAGCAGCATAATGAAAAATGGCACTGAGTTCTTAAGCACAGGAATCCAACCCATCTCCATGCTCTTGAGAAGCCTGGTAAGTTAACTTCTCCTGAGTTTGCTCTCCATGTTCCTTGCCCTCCCACATTTAAAGACTGAGTTGACTTGATAGTGGTTCATTTGCGCTGTGCCCTCTAAGGAAAAAGAAAGTAGGGTTAAATTGTGAAGAGCCCTCAGTTTTGAAAAACTGCTGAGCTCCACCATATGGACTGCTATATGGCATGGAATATGCTTTATTGGCATTGCTTGGAGGTTTACAAGCAATCTTCTTGAAGTTTTAATGGTTGCTTGCGTGATTTATCCTGTCTTGAGAGTCAGTGCTGTTAGGAGGCACCCAATTCTTGAGCTCTTGCTTTCCTTTATTATGAAAACCTTTAATCTTTCCTACATGTACCATAAATAACCTCATTATGGCCACACAGAGAAAATGTAACGGTTCCCATGTAAGTTTTGACTTTTTACTTTACATTTTTATGAGCTACTTTAACTTCACAAGGGGGATGCTTAATACACAGCAGCACAAATTTGGGGGTGAGGAGCACAACCAGGAATGAAAGTGTCATAAAATTTTGTGTCTTTGCAGCCATTAAGCCCAACATCATTTTTCAGCCAGGACTGCTGGCATGAAGACAGGCTCTCTTTGCTTCCTTGAAATTCTCAAGGGCATCTTGTGCTACTTCTTCCAGCGACTGCCTCAGAGCATTTGGTACCCTGATATCTGGTACCTCAAGCTAATGTTTCTCCTGCAACACATTATTTAAATGTGTTCTGTCCCAAAGTGTTTTCATGGAAGAAAGAAGGAATATCTTTGGAGTCTGGGTTGGGAAGCATTGATAGAGTTAAGCTGAAGACAGAAGTGTTGAGGTTCATAGGAGGAGTAACATTTAATTCAAGTGATCACCTGCATTTATTCAAGACAAAACCCTCAAAACCTGAAGGACATAAGGAGAAAGGAAAATCCTGATAATCTTGTAGCTCAGCTATATCACCCTTTTACATTATCATTTGAGGAAAAATGGGGCATAATGTCCTCAAGTATCAAATACTCCAAACCTCTGTGGTTCCATATCACATCTTTGTCCTGAGCTACCAAATGTAACCTTGTGCTCTTTGCCCCAGTTTATGTACCTGTTAAATGCAGATGACAATGTTTACTCCTCTTTGTGAACCTTGTGAGATTTCTAGAAAGAAAAAGACTGTATTAATGGTCAGCACAAATACTGCCAGTTTTCTTTAGCTTTAGTGATTCTGCCCCAAGGGATCTTCTTTAACAAAACCTCGACCCAGGCAAAAGAGTTAGCCTTTGGGACTATGTGGGATGCAGATCACCACACCCATGGGTGGAAAGCATGAGACAAATCTCAGATAAGGGGGGAACAATTAGAGAATTCAGACTGATGTTTCATGCAAAAGAACGTTTAAATTAGCATAAAGCAGCAGAGCATGTAGCTTGAGAGTAGGGACCTATAATTGAAGCAAAGCTCTAAGTGCATCTCTTGAGCTAATTGCCATCTCAAAGATTGTAAAAAAAGAGGAGGAAAAAAAAGGGCTGGAGGGCAAATTACAACTTTGGAGTAGGGATGGACTAAAGTCAGAGGATGCATGTGAGAGTTATGCAGGGAATTTGCAAAGGGCTGGGCAGTGTTTTATGGAACATTTGCCCTTAAGTTTTAAATATGTCCTTGGTTGTGTAAGGGGGTGTGGGGAGTGCAGGGTCAGAAATACTTCTTTTTTGGGGTACAGGACATTTGATTTGAAATTAAATAGAATATATATAATGATATATATAATGATAATAGATTAATGATAATAGATTAATATAATGATAATAGATTAAAATAGACCATCATTTACTTACTTTCACAGCAGTCCTTATAGCACATTGTGAAGACTAAAGCCAAGTCCCCAGTGCCATGTACAACATTACAGTTTTACCTGGGAGATTTTCACTCTTGCCCAGAATGCAGACACTGCTCCCAGCCAGACACAGGAGCCCTGATCCGACAGACCAGTGCCAAACTGGCAAATCCAACACATTCCTGTAGAATACTTTAGATAATCACATCTGGCTTAATTAGCAGAGGCTCATATCTTTTGGAAATAAATTAGTACAGAAGGTAGAGGGGGATACTTTATCAACATGCACAATAAGGTGCTCAGTTAAAACCTAATAGTAAGCATGTATCATTGAAACTGCCAGAGATTCAGACTATCAACACAATCTGTTTGCTTTCTGTCCCCCTTTTTTATCTTTTCTTACACAGAGATTGTAGTAATGTGAATAAGGAAGCACCCTTTTTGATAGAATTATTTCCAGCACCTAATTCAGTTCAAATCTGGGATATTATATGATTATTATATTATGATATTATTATGTCCATGTGCTCCTCTATGGAATCAATACCTCCTATTAAACTAGGATTTTAATTGTACTTTACAATTGCTATCAATAAAATGTAAACAACTTTTCCCCCTTTGCGAAGTTCAGTAATATCTATAAATGTAAAAGGAACATGTATCGTCAGTAGTAATATTATTTTTTTGTTCCCATTAAGTGATTCTAATAAAGGAACTTCCACTAATGAAACATATGCACAGTACAGACAGCAAGCCTGTGTGCATTTAGCAAAGCTGAAAAGAGTGCTTTGGAAGATGTATGAGTGTACCAGATAGTGGCAGCCAGCCCACCATCCTTTCCAGTGCAGAAAACCAGCACAAAAACACAGCTGGGATTGCCTCTCACCTCAAGTCTGGCTTTCTGTGTATCCTCAGGAATGGGGGCAGTAACCAATCCTGTAACATGGTGCAGAAAACTTAACTTTATCTGCACTAATGGAGAAATAGTCTTTTTTTAGGGGAAAAAACACACTGAAACAAATGAAATCCTGATGTCCATTGCAGGAGTTCATTCAAAGGGCTGGTTTGAACACATTGTCTTACCCTGTGTGCTGCACTGATGGGTGCACTGCATTGATGAGAGAGATTTAATTATCCAGACGTGCTAAACTTCTTACTGTAGATAGCATACCTTGTCTGTGAGGATTTAGTCCTCAGAGGTAATTTGCTGGAATAAAGACAGATTATACAAATTAGTAATACATTATCAGACATTTTCAGATACTATCACTATCAACAAAATCAGTTATCAACTTTAACAAGCTGATCAGAAAGACAAATGTGCTATAACCTCTCCAAAAGTTAATTTTCCCTGTTTGGGTCCCATCATCAAGTCCACCTGTGGCCTTTAGTTGAGGCCACACAGTCTCAGAGAATTGTTTACTTTAACTCAGCAGCATATTCCCATAAGTCTGGGGCTATTTCCCAATTTTGAAGATGGTGCGGGGAGGGGATTGGGAGCTGATGATAACGGGATGGAGGAGATTAGGCAGCTAAGCCATCCATTTTAGTTCCAGTGATCAAATTTCACAGACTTTATCTGAAGCACTGACTAGCTAACTTTTAAGTGAGGGTAAAATGAGTGAGTACAGCTATAACCAATAACTTAATGCATGTTGATCACCACCACAAAATTGCCATCTGCCCAAAGGTGCTCATGTCTTTGTGTCAGCATGTGTGCTTGAGCTGGAGAGCTTGATCTTATAAATGTTTATCTTGTTATCTGTAGAATTACTTATAGCAGAAAGCTGTGCTCCCAGTTGTGATCGCAATCACGGTACTCACAGTAAGTACCACAGCAGAGAAAAGAGGTTTGTAAAGATCAGCATAGATACCAGGGACCAGATTTTGCTCTTGGGCAAACAAAATGCTTAAGGATTAGCAAATGCTGTACAGGAGCATTAGGTAGAAATTTCTTACCAAGAGGGGAAAAAAAAAAAAAAATTCTGACAGCAATAACAATGAAAAAAGAAGTCAGGAGAATTAAAAGTCAGTATTGCCCAGACATTTTACAAGGAACTGTAAATGCTTAATGCTATGGGTGCCAAATGCTATGAAATACCATTAAACGTTATTAAGCTTTTTTTATGGAAAGAAGGAATTTTTTCATACAAATAGTTTTAAGTTGCAGCTTTACTTATTTATCCTCAAAAAGAAAAATCTTTACATGTTTTGTTTAAAACTAAAAATGCAGTGTTATACATATTAACATTCTTTGAAAGCTCCCAAGAGTTTTCTAGACCTCCCATAGGTACCCTGAGGGGAAAATCAGAACCACATATGGGGAAGTGTGGGGGTGAGAAGAGAAAGAAAAGTCAGTTCCACGTGGATTTTAATGCATCTGATCTCAGGAGGCATGAAAAAAAAAAAAAAGAAGTGCATTTTACAAGGTGAACACTGTATTGATTTGAAATCTTTGTACTAGAAGGAACGCAATTAATCTGATTTCAGTTGGCTGATAATACATACCTACCTTTCAAAGCCAGCAGCAACTACCATAACAACACAACATAAATAAATGTATACAGCGAATCCCCAGCATTACAAAAGATAATGATGTATATCGTTAAAAATGGAAAATACTGTAGCTTAGGTCCCAAAATCTTCAGAAGTGTTCACAGTGGTATTTCTGTTACAGGAAAGACTTGAGGTCAGTCTTAAATACAGATGGCAATTTAACTGGTTTGATCTTTGTTTTTATTTTATTCTAATGTTTTCATGCTCTCTAAACAGAACAGGACAAGTCACATTTGTTGTGAACTGTTGTAGTAATAAACATGTTATTTAAATTAACCCTGTAAGACTATATGAAGATTAAATGAAATGGTAGAGAGGAAAGGGGAGAATTTGGTAACAAACACACAAAGATTAAAAGTCTCTGACTTTGCTGCCGTGGGATTGGAAGCTCACGTGTATAGACAGCATTAGGGCTGCTCAGGCTTCGGGCTCACAGAAGTAGCACTAAGGGCATTTCTCCAAGTATCTGC
Source organism: Psilopsiagon aymara (assembly GCA_024733675.1). Taxonomy (NCBI): domain Eukaryota; kingdom Metazoa; phylum Chordata; class Aves; order Psittaciformes; family Psittacidae; genus Psilopsiagon; species Psilopsiagon aymara. The sequence continues at coordinate 21,391 of JANRGW010036334.1, read as the reverse complement.
ATGGACGCTGTTACGATGTCAGCCTACCTGAGACGTTTGCAGTGCTGCCATTGGTATTTGTAACCTGGAAACCTCTTTTTGTTTGCACATGGAGTAATATATGCGTGCATTCTGGAGTTCTTTTGGCCAGTTTGACACCAGAAGATAAGTAATACAGCACCATTTTAAGAGTCAGCTATCACCCCACAGTGAACAAAGACATTCAGAGGCTATTGCAACTTGCTGAAACTAGGTACAAAATTGCTACAGATAGATAAAATTTAATCAAACTGGCTTCATTCGTAAGTGGGTAAAATCAAGAGCTTCTAAGCATATGTAAATACATTAAAAGTTGCATTTTCAAATGGAATTATAATAATTAATTTCCATTATTTTGCTGTTTAAAAAAATATGACAAGCTAAACCCATGAGAACAGTAACTTAAAATTCTTGCAGTTTGTTGAAAAGGGATGACATTCCAGTTTGGCCTCCAGGTCTACCTTAGCATTGCAGAAACGTGGCAGGAGGTGTCTGTCAAATAGCTGCCCCTTCTCCAGGATTCAGGATGCGCATTTACAGGGGCTCTCACCCAACAAAATGCCAGCACTGGGCCAGGACACGGTATGTGACCGTTAATCTGCTACAGCTCAGGCACCTGCTCATCAGAATATGACTTCAGATTTTCCTTGCTCTTTTCTCAAAAGGAATTTTAAGAGCAGGAATGTTTCCTTATCAAGAGCAGCAACTCTCAGACAGGCAGCCTCATGACTACTGGATCAGATAAAGTAGCTATGGAATTTATATGGTCCCTATTACAGAGTATCTGAATATGATATGTCACAACATCACGCTGACATTGAGAAATATTTAATCTGTTCATTTTTCTGTATAAAGGGTGAAACTGAGGAAAAGACAGAGCAGCTAAATTGCATTTGGTTGCCTGGAAAGTTTGCAGTCAAGGGAGGACCTGAACATGGGCAGTCGGTCCTCAGCCAGCACACTACCCTCTATGCAGCTCTTCCTGTCTAAATTAGTATTTGTGAGATTTTCATTAACGATGATGCTTATGAGCTATGTAAACTTCATGAAGATGTTATATCTGATGGGAAAATCGTTGTCAGAAGTTTGCAAGAGGCGCATGTTGCCATATGCACCCATTTAGTGCCCTGTACAGAACCTGCAGTGACTCCTGTGCCATGGTGAGCAAATCATGGACTTTAACAGCAGGCCAAGTAGTCTGGTGTCCAGATTATACATTCTTACCCAGCTGTCAGTACTTGGCTGTTTCTGTTTAATACAGCTGCAGGAGTGAATCATGGACTGGAGCTGCCCTGCATCAGGCTGTGAACTCTCCAAATCATCATACTGGGAAATTGACAATGCAGCATTTCAGAAGTGTAAGGAGAGTGAGTAAAGACAAAAGAGGCATGAGGTGAGGGGATAAGGCAGCCATACTACTTTAGCTGGTAGGAAACAGTACTCTTACAAACCAAACAGCCGTTGGCCAACACCAGTCTAACCTCTTACTTTCTGTCCTCACTTGACTTACCCCACACATTGGGACTAACTTCCGTTCCATTGCTTGCTGGCTGGAAGTTGAGCATTTGAATCTTACATGTACACTTTGTAAAGCAGCAAACAATAAATCTCTCCCAGGGACTGATGTAACTCACAGACACAATCTGACATGCTGATCATAGAGAGACATCCTGACCTAACTGAACTTCTTTGCTTTTGCTCACAAGAATTAGAAGATTCCCTTTGCTTTCCTTTGTACATAAGCCCTGCCTTCAATGCTGCATATGTGATATGTTGTAAATAGGTTTCTACTAGTTCCTTTTCCAGAATGAACCAAACACTTTCTCTTTTTGGTTATTTTACATTACCACAATAACGGCCTGCCTTACCCTGATGAGCAGTTGAGCCTGAGAAGGGTGAGGAACACTTTGAATCAATCAACCCAACCACGGCGCTTTGTGCTGAGAGATGTTATCTGTTGCTCAGCAAAAGTAATTTTTGTGCAAGAGCAAGAGATAAGATAATATGAAAAACATTAGACATTTATTTCCATTTCTTATATTCTGATGCACAGAGGTTCAAAGAGTGTTATAGAGCACTTTCTTAAGATGCATTAGAAAACACATTTTATATATTGAAATTATTTATATTACAGCAAAAACATGTTAATAAGTATTTGTGGGCACACTAAGAAAAAGGGGCTATTGAATAAATATGCCTGTCATCTTTTAAAACTATAACTATACAGAGACTGAAAACACACTTAATATGGCTTATACAATCAAATGACTTTTATAACTCTAGGGATAAATCTGAACCCTACATCTATAATCTGAATCAATTTTGGAAGCTGATTGTAATCTGCCAATCAAACTCATATTTCATAATCTTTCATAAAAGATGAAAGGATAAATAATCCCAATCTACACTCTCTGTAAATAAACAAATATGGCTTCTAATTCAACAGGGGTGCTTCTGATGATGAAGTCATATTCAGTGTGAGTAAGGGTATCAAAATCCATCATGCAGCGGTTTCAGTTCAGCTGAACAGGGTTGGTGGCTTTAAGTAAAGACTTCTAAGAAGCAATGAAACCAAATCCAAAACTACCTGCTGATACACAGTCTATGAGCACATCCTCCATTTCCTCATGGTATCTGTGCTTTTATCTACACTTCTGATGTACTTAGCAAAACTCCATGGGTTGCAAACCGTGTACCAAGCCTGAAGTTCATGCACAGGCTGTTGAGTGGCAAGTTGAGATCTGAATGATGCGTAACATAAAAGAAAAAATGAGTAAAAATAGCTTTGTGGCCTTTTTCTCTCAATATCACATGAAGAAACAGAGAACTAGAGTTCAACAAAGCATGTTAAATGGATATCAGTATGTTAACTTCAGGGCTGCAAACACATGAAGTCCAAGGGAAGCTTCAGTCTTAATGCAAGCAGAGGCAGCTTCAGGTAACTTGAAGTCAGCATGATGTTCTTGGAGTATTACCAGTTCAGCAAGACACTTAAGTGAGGAAGTTACTTACATGCTTCAAAGAAAGAACTTTAATCTGAAGTCCAAATGTTATAACAGACTGTATTGTTCCTCTGAGTCAGAAGATGTTTTGGAACTAGATTTGCTCCAGGAGCACAAGGACAAAAATGCAGAATCAAAATAATTGTGAAGAATCCCACAGCCTTCAGAACACAAAGAGATTTCACCAAGGCTTTTACCTGTGCTAATACCAGAAATTCCTTCTCTTCCTCGAGTTCTGTCAACTATTCGTAATTTCCTTAGATTAAAAATTGTGTTTATTTAGCAGGGAGAATACACTCCAGGAGCATGTGTGGCTGTAGACTTGAAACCATTGTGTTATTCTGACAGTTTATGAGGTTTGAATATAGAGATTTTAATGCCACTTACAATTTGAAGTTGATTTATCTTTTCAACAATTCGCCTAACTTGACCACAATGGGTTTTGGTCGGGGATTTGTTTGCTTGGTTTGTTCTTTGCTTGTTGTTTTTTTAGGGTTTTGTTCTGTTTTTTTTTTCCCCCAGAAGAAATCAGGAGGAAGAAGCCCCCTTTATTTTTCTTTTCGGAAGACAAATATTATGTTTCTGTGATTTAAAAAACTCAAAATACCCACCCAAAAAAACCCCTTATGAATTCTCTCTTTGTTCCACATGATTGTAGCGCTTCTGAATTAGGCAAACCATTTGGTGTGTGCGTGCGAGACCATAGAATGAATTTTATTACAGCTACAAAACAGATTTTCAGAAGTCGCTTAGTAACTGAGAGCAGATGAAAGGGGAACCAGCTGAGATGTGTGCACTGCAGATTGTTTCCCCATGATTAAACTATTTCATCCTCCGGGCTAAAATCTCTGTACTTGTTTGGCAACAAGTGATAATGTTAGTGATAAAAGTCTCTCCTGGATGATCAGGGAAGGATGATAACAGTTATTGTTAACATTTTCTTTTGTGGTTAGGAAACACTTAATTTGCAGGTATTTTGCCAAATACATTGAAATATGAGGAATTAATAATATTAAAATAAAAAGAGATTAACATTGTCATATCACAGCACTGCAGAAGTTTGTTATGTATTGCTAGAGTTTTGCCTTGGGAAGAATGCTGAGAGTATTAGTACTGTATTAGTACTGTATTAGTACAAACTGTGCTGCAGTTTGACCCAATTAATTTTGCTTTAATAATATTTTATTTTAATGATGAATAGTAATTCATATTATTGCTATGCGTTACTAGTTATCATAAATTTAAATTTACTACTCACAGCAAAACATACAGCTAGCTACTGAACTTACAACAGACTCCTCTACAGAGTGATAAATACTATTTATACCCCAATAAAAACAAATAGATAAATAAAATGTGTTGAACAAATGATGTCCAACAAATGATGTTCAACAAGAAAAAAAAAAACTTTAACAACAGATAAAATGTTCAACACATTTTATCTGTTGTTAAAGGATTTTTTTACTTGTTTTATACTGTTACATTTTGGATGAAGCATTGCAAACTTATGGGCATAATTTTCAAAGATGAGTCTAACCCAAAATTATGCATTTGTATTTTTTATCAGGTCAATGGGAATTCTAAGCATTCAGTGTCTTTCCAAACCAAGTAACACTTTTAGGTGCTGTAAGGTTGAATTTTGACTAGTACTTAAAAGTATAGTTTGAGCTGATGTTTAAAAGCATTCCTGACTAAACGCTTAATTATCAATTCAAATGCTAGTTTCCTGTCATCCGAATTTACAGTTTTGTCTTAATCTGTGTGTTTGTGTGAAAACTTTTGGAAATATTCGAAATCATAAGTTTGCAGAAGTATAGACGAGGCAAAAGGAGGATTTTTGAGCCATTTAAAGTCAGATAGATATTAAAAATAAAGTAAAATCACAGGTAACTGATACCGATGTAAAATAATTGCTACAGGAATCTGAGCACTTGGGCTCTCCCAAATGCAGCAGCACTGCCTGAACATAAAGACACCCCTTATTTCAACATGTGTGTGCAAATGTATGCAGAGGCTCCCAGGAAGCTGCTTCCTAGCTAGGGAAGGTTTATATGCAACCTATTCAATACCAGAACTTCTTCTACTAAATGGTTTTCAAATACAGTTCATTTTCATGCAATGATCTTTAATGAAAAGTGCCTGCTGAGTGCAGTACAAACCATTTGGTGCCCCAGTGTCAGGGGAGGAAAAGAACAACATTCAGTAAAACTGAAGGTTTTTATTATCACGTCGTAAATGAACAAATGGCATCTGTCAATACAAAGGAACTCATAGGGGGTATAGAAAGGAAGCTTAGTTATTACACTCAGGGTGTGCTGCTGAAGTGACAAACTGGAGTTTTATTAACATGCCAGTTATAGATCTCCTCTTCCTCCCCCACCACCCCAACCCTTTTCTTTTACCTCCTTCAATTTGGTACATACCAGAACTGCTGTAAAATGAGCTTTGGTCAGACAGTGTTCACCGTTTTATGCTGGAAGTTGCAATCATCACTATGAGTAATTAAAAAGCATGGGGCCTCTGCATTCAGTATGAAAACCCAGCCCCAGATTTGGCCCTACTTTGGGGAACATCACTATGCAGGAACAGGCAGTGAGTCTCACTAAGCTCGAACCCCATCACAGTTTTCGTATTTAGGCAATAAACATCTTTCACTGCACTGATAAATGACAAAGGTGTTTATGAGCTTCAGGAAATGTTTATACCAAATGTATAAAAACCAGAGGTGGGGTCGTTCAGGCTGGCAGGGAATTGGGCTTGGAATGGAGATGAAGAGGGGAATGGGAAGGGAAGCACAGGGGGTGGGAACCTCGGCAATGATTTTTACTGGAAGGTATTGAGGCGTTTTTCCCATAAAAGAGTTTAGTGGCCTTGAGCAGGTGTGGCTGCAAGCTGGCAAATGCCAAAGAGCAGTGCCCGGAGGTGAGCAGGGAAGCTCTGGGGACCCCCACTCCCTGCCTGGTGAAGGAAGTGGGGCTGGAAGTGCCCCCCTGTGCCCTGCTGGGATGCTGAGCGCTGCTGCAGGTTCACAGCAGGAGCATTTCTGTGCCATAGAAAGGAGGAAAGCTGGTGTTCCTCTTTGGAAAAATCGTACAATTAGACCTACAGTATACTGAAAAGAGCTTAGCGGGCCAGACCTAAATCATGTTAGCAACCGTGCAAATACAGGACATTGGCCATTTTTAATGGGAACAAGAAAATCCAAGAATCACTTATGTGCTTTGCTAGCTTTTTCAAGTGCAGGGACCAGTTTGTATTTTACTATTAGCAAGCATCAGAGCTGCGTTTAAAACAAAGCATGAAAGGAAGTGCCTTTCGATTATGACTATAAACAGTTTCAGTGAGACTGCCTTTGTAAACTGCTCAGAACACAAAGTCAAGGTGCTTCTTGCTGATGCACTAAATGCAAGTGGGAGTTCCATACTGCCTCAAAAAGAAAGGACTGCATGCAATGAAGCTTAAGAAGCAATACTGTGAGGTCCAGAGATTAAAAAGATGCAAAGTCAAAACCAGTTTGCAGATAGACCTTGTAAATTCAAGGCTCTCTGTGCTTGGCAATGTATGGGAATGCCAGAGTGGTTGTGCACAGCTTTTAGTGGCCTGTTAGATTCCCTGCTCCAACAGAGGAGCATGCTTCAAGTCCAGTTTCAAAACGACTAATAGGGTGGACATGGTCCCCCAAGTTTTTAGGGAACATTAGAGTTCTCAAAGGATGTGCTGTCTCCTACAGTTCTCACTGGGGATGGCACACAACCAGCTCATGTTGTATCACTGGCAATGAATTACAACCGCAAGTGTTGGAGCAAGCTCATCACAAGTGGAAATTGTGCAGACACTGACACAGGCTGCTTGGGATAACACCTACTTGTTATTTTTCACCTTCACCTCCTGATTTCACCTTGCTCCAACATTATTAATGTGTCATGAAAAGAGTAGTCAATCTCTCAGACAGGCCATGATATTGAAAACCACCCTGTTTTGTCAGAGCTTTTTTGGAGGCTAAGCTATGCTTTGCTTCTCTCTCCAGCAGAGATTATACCCCCGGCTAACACAGCTCAGTCGGCCCCAGAACCTTTTCACACCTACAGAGAAGCTGCCCCTGCCACAGGTTCAGTGCAGCTTGTCATAAAAAGATTTATCAGAACCTTTGCACAAAAGTTGGTCTTCATTTTACCAATGGACAAATTAAAAACCCTCTTAAAACCAGAATAATCACAGGGATGTCGCCTTCTGTAGGGGATTTTATGTGCCTATTTTCTCCTCATTCAGACTCCTGTTTTACAGCTTAATAACATCAACAACTTAGCTCCAGTGTCTGCTGCAAAGAGAAAGAAAAGCAAAGTAAATCAGTGTACCTGGCTGAGAGCATCCTTCTTCTACCCTCTTTGTCTGGAAGAGTACCATTTCTTGGGCCTCTTTTAGCCCACTGAGATGTGAGCACACACCAATGCAAATACTTGGCTGAAACCAAGAGGCAACAAACCTGATAAGTCATCTAGGGCACTTCTTCAGCCCTTTATGAGCACAGAACATTTCAGAGAGTTCCCCTAGTATTAAAGAGGGAATCTTGCCCTAGAAGTCAATGTCCTGCAGGAGAGTTACACTGGGTTTCCAAAACAGAAGTCACCTCCACACTGCCAGGGAGGTGGGTGTGCTCTCAGTGGAGCTCGTCTTCAGTGGAGATTTCACTCAAAGTTAACATAAAACACTAATGGATAAAAGAAAGAGTGCCCAGGCTGTTTTAACAACTTGTTTCTTTTCAGTTTTACACGGTGGGAGATGAAAGGACTTGTTTATCTTTGGCAGGCAGAGGGCTGGGAGCAAACCTCAGTATTTGTTTCAAATTAAGGAAAAAATCATAGTAATTTTACTCTGTTGTCCCCACACCCTTGTGGTTTTGCCCCATAGAAGAGATTTTCTTGCCGGGGGATTTCTTACAGAAATAGCAGCTGTTGACATAGAAGAAAATGTTCAGGGAAATCATCTTTTAAAGTAATAATTTACATTGGAAACAGGACTGTGGGAAGAACACTTAATCTGACATTGCTGGATTTACATGTTTCTGGACCTGTGCATATTTCAAAGCTTTTCTGAACCAAGGCCTTTAAAGCTTTGTCTTCACTGACACAAAGGTGTCTTTTTACAACCAGCCAGCAAGCCTGCAGTGGGATTTTACAGTGAGATAACGAAGTGGGGACACTTTGGTGTTTACGGGAGGAGGTGAGCTCATTGCCACTGCTGCTGACCTCACCTACTCAGCATGTGCTCAAGCAGCACTGTCTCCTCTGGGGTTTCACAGCAGCACAGCTCCTGCTATCCTGCATGGGAAATAAAATGGGGGCAAGGAAGACACTCCACCGGGGCCAGCCTGCACTGGGACTACGGGAGGTGAGCTAACACCTACCTAGAGGTTCCCTCAGGGCTGCATCCCACCAGCTAGCAGGTTAACATCCAACCAGCCCTGCATATTCCAGAGGTATAAAAGGCCAGGGGCTGTTTGTGTGTATGTTTGTACCCCACTCTGTAGGCAGCGAGCGCTCACGCAGCTCTCAGTCACAAGCTCATCACAGGGGGATTCACTCTGTATGAGCTTCTGTGTGAAGAATTCTTCTCTTAGGAAGAAGAATGGTGATGTGTCAGCACTCGCAGCCAGGTGAGTCAGGATGAAGTAGATTACTAGGGAGTTACCAGAGCTCACACCAGGCCATCTCATGGAGGCAGGATGGATAGCAGTGAGCTCCATCAGAAGACATCCAAAACAAGCTGCCATGAGCTGAAGCCTCATTAGTAAGTCCCAAACTAGAAAGAGACATGTATCTATAGCTTTTCACTCAACTTTTTATCTTTCTAGCCTTTTCTGTTGCATGAGCAATGAAATTACAAAGGTTTCCTGCAGAGTGTGCAACAGAATACTCCAGTAAAGAGTGAGAGTGAAGTAAAGACTGAATGCACAGCCCTTTCTGCAGTCTGGAAATACAGATGACCTTCTCTGATATACAGCTCTTCCCATGTAATGTATCATGATCTTTGAGACTTCTGCCTCCCCATCAAATTTAGGTCAGACCAAGCAACAAATTCCAGAGCTGCTTGAGGGGAAATGTCTACAGAATAATAAGAGACACCACATTATCACCCAGGTCTCCTTTCCTGCATAAATCAGGACAGTAGGTTTTAGATTTATAAAGACTTACTTTATACCATGAGAACTGGAGACTGAAAACACCAATACCAACTATTCCTGTAGGTGCTACAATGTGAGAAAGATGTTTCTTTTGCCTGCTTGTTTTGACCTTGATTGTACAGTAGTTTCAGATGGCTAATGAGTTAATTATTGTGAATGAGATACCAGTCACGTAAAACTTTCCTATTTTCTCTCTTAATGGAGATTTATACATAACATGCCAAAACTCCCTTTGTAGCTGATATGCATGTGACTCAGTCACATGGGTAGTTTAAGCACAAAATTCTCTCCACCCACCCCACCCCCAATTGTCATGTACAAACAAAGGCAAAATCCATTTAGTTGAGAAGAGGGAAAAGCTTCAGCTCAGGGTTGGTTTTACTTTTTCTTTCTTTTATTATTTTGGGGTTTTTTTAAATTTTAATAAGAAAGTAATTATATGAATTGTAGGGAAAGGGGTTGTTATAAAAGAAAGCCCAGGCAATGGTCATCCTTGTCTAAGGACAGACACTAAAATAAATAGGATGAGATCATCTGAAAAAGTTATGTTGCATAAACTACTGTGAGCACAAGCACTGTGACCCGTGGTCATCTTTAGTGTAGTATAGTGACTACAAAAGGGATATAAAATGTATGGAACTTTTTTCACCTTTTAGCTCATGCAGCGGTAAATTGTCTCGTCCTGCTGATACATTGCTGTTTGTCATGAATGATCTAGAAATGAAAGGAACAAACACAAAACAAATCACTGAAACATTTCACACCTCATCATCAAACCCATGTTCAGAAACGCTGGGGAGAACTCTTTTGTTGTGCTCTACCAACAGTCATGAGGGGAGAATCAGCCCATATATTTTTTATTAGAGGCACTAAAAATCCTGCTTTCACGGGATAAATCCATAGCATAGATTTATGAAGTCAGTATTTTTTTTAAAGCAACAAAAGCAATACTGATATATTGCTACTAATACTCGACATGTTTTCTAACAACTTTCATCTAACAAACTTCACAAACTATTGTAATTGAGGAAAAACACCCTTATGGAAAGAGTATAATTAAACTTGGTTACCTGCAAAAACTGAAGCATTGAGACACAGTTTCTGTACATTTTCCAGCACAGCTAACAGTACTCTGGAATTTCTTCCTCTACTCTTTGCATGTGATAAATAATAATAGTTCATTTTACTATCTATTTAACATACTTTTCTCTTGCCATTCAGCGGCAGCACTGTTGGCTTTCTGGGACAAGCACATTGTATTTACACCAGGAACAGATAAGCCCCAGGCACACTTACAGCAGTCTAGGAGCCAGACTGATCACATTTAGAATAAGAATTTCACAGTGTTACTATTCATGTTCAGAACTGGAGAAATTAATCTGTCTAATCTCTACAATGCCTCTTGGCTTTGCACTAAAATTGGCAGTACTTTAAATTTTCCCATCAAGGGTGAGACCAGGCAGCCAGTTCTCTCCAGCAGTTATCAGCAGCACTGGTGGAGAGCATTTGGGGTCCAGCTGCTGATGGATGGGAAATGGCAGTTCAGAGCATCACATCCTCCTGTAGACTCAGGACACCAGCTAAGCAGACACATAGTGCCACGTCTGCCAGGGCCATCTGAAGGTCTTGGGTTTTGTCCGTAGGTCCCTTCACTGCTACATACTGAACCAAGCTGATCAGAAAACAAAACAACCCAGACCTGATGCTTGTGTTGAAATTTCAGGTGGATTTTTCTCAGTCTTTATTCCGCATGTCCCCAAAAGAGCTCTGCTGGCACATAGAGACAGGAGTGGCTAAACACAGCATTATTCTATGCCACATGTGTTTGTATATATAACCAGTGGATATGGGCACATTGACCTAAGTGTGCTGGCAGATCCTACACCAGTGCTGGACAAAGGCCGCTGTGCTTGGAAGCAGTGCAGCTCCTTTCACTTCAGAAGAAAGAAGACAACCTAACTTTTCATAGGTACAAAGAGAAAAAATCTAATACTCTGAATTTGATGAAATACATTTTGTGTAAATATCTTTCAGCTTCTCTTGCCATCCACCCTCCCTGCTTCTTCTGGCATAAACTATTGCTTTCTTTTAAGATTTATGAAAGATTATTTGAGAAGTGAATGTCTCAGTAAATGACTAACTGACCTTCCACCTATGATCATGACCCTAAACCAGATGAACCTTTTGAAGAAATATTTTGGATTAAGTTAGGAAATGGCGGTGTAACTGAAACAAACTGGGTGGGGCTGTTCAGCACACTGGAAGGACAATGCCATGGTGAGAAAACCTTTGTCTACTGCTTTGTCTTCTGGAGTTAAGTTAATGGTCAATTTTTCCACATACAAAAGAAAACACAAGGAACTTTTCAGACTGTAGTGGTAATAAAGAAAGAGTAATTTGTTTTAAAAAAAATATTTCAAGTCCAGAAAATAGCTTTTGTGTCTATAAATCAGCTACAAATTAAAGTACTTGAAGTATTTTTTTTATTAGTTATTTTGGCTTTGGTTTTGGTTTTAAATTGGCTGACAGTATGTATCTGACAATATTTCTGAACAGGGAACAATAGGCATCTAAGAGTTTATCTTAGTCTCACAAGAGAAATGCAGGCATTCAGAAAACCTGTGTGATAAACCATCATACAATAAGAGAAAAAAAGGTAGGAACACCAATTGCATGAGATGCTACAGTAAGGAGAGAAACTGTGCTTAGAGACTATGTAGATGATGGCACTTCAAAAGTATCAAGAGGCTCCAAGAGAAAGGTCTCAAACACAAATGACGGTTTTTATTATTCTTGTGAACCAAAGCAGGTTTTGCTTGATGTTTAGTCTTTGGTCACTCCTCAGTGACACTGCCGATGTGGTCAGAAGTCCTCTGCTCAGGCATACAGGTATGAGCCAACTTGATGGTGCTGTGAGGCCTGTGTTTTGCTGCTGCATATTGGGAAGTATCCCTAGGGGAAAAAGCTTCAGTGCTAAACAGCATCAAGATTATATCTTTTTTTGGTTTTTACTTTAAAACAATGATGATAACTACAAAAGAAACCCTGGAAGAATCTCAAAAGCTGATTTCATAAAAGAATTGGCTTAGGTAAGAAGGAAAAAAACCTCTCAGCTCAAGACACAATGAGTTTACAGACTATCACTAATTAACTCAATTTCCAAACAGCGCCCTGGGCAGAGGGAGCAGTTTGCATCATCTCAGATTTGAAGAAAGAAAGTTTGAAAAATGCAGCAGGGACTGATGTGCACCAAGTGAGACCAAATGCTCTTGACCTCCTCAGGCTTTTCTCTTGCCTTTTTTTTTTTTTTCTTCCTTTTCTTTCTTTCTTTTTTTTATTTATTTATTTATTTATTTAATTTTATTCCCTAAGTGCCTCCATTCTTATTCACCTTCAATGTTACTGCTTAAAATGAGGTAGTTTTAAAATTCCAGACTTTCCTTCCTTTTGCGTGTTTTAAACTAAGGGGAAAAAAAAAGCCCCAACAATTTATCACAAATAGCAATAAGATACAGCTATAGTGCAAGGTCTAGTTAGACATTTTAGTCATATGACCTTCATCTTTGCAAGGATCTATTGTTACATTCCATTTATTTTTGTCAATATTGACATCTGACCATGGACACAAAATGATCTTTTTTTCTTGCCTATACTCTCCTGTCCAACTTTGCATTAAGAAAGCAATTGAAAAGCCTAATGCATGGAAAGTGAATCTTTTGTATTCACTATAATGCCCAATTTTTCCTTTGGAGTTACCAAAGCTGTCCAAACAAGAGCTAGATTTTCCCTTTCAGGAGAGAATAATAGAAACTTTAAATGAAATCAGAAGGTTACTTGACCTGTTAGAAACTCTGAGGTAAAACTGATGTGAAATTATAACGTAAAGCCATGAGAGGCTGTTACAGAGACCATAGTGCATTATGCAATCTCATATTTTGAACAAAGCTAAAAATGAAAAAGATCAGAAACTTGGAATGATTATGCCAGCTGCTAAACTATCATATTTTGTGTTGTTGCCAGGATGTGAACCCGAATATGACTTAATTTCAGTGTAGTCACGGTGACAGATTGATCATGATCAATCTATCAAAAGGCCTTTCAAATACTACAAAAATGTTGCTACTTGAGACTGAATTTCACCCAACACTTTGCAAGATGAGTCCTAAATATATCTTGCTCACCAGCCACACATTCGCACCCCAAAAGCAAATCTTGAACTTCTGAACCTCAGCAGCATTTTTACATGCATCAAGTCCTAAAAGTGGTGTATAATTTCAGATATTTGAAGTCCAGCTATGGCACCGACATAGAAGGACTATCAGAAAGCAGCGATTCCACCTAGGAGAATACAATATCTACTTGCAGACATCTTTGCAGCCTTTGGTGGGAGAGTACAGTGAAACAGAGAGGAAAAAACCTTAATTTTCACCCACTTCAGCAGATTTTGAGCCATGGCTCTACCTCCGAACATGCAATAGAGATGAATTTGATACTTTTGCTCCAGGTTAGCTTGGAGTGCACTAAATAAAGCTCCATGTTAGCAGTCAAATCCTGGAACTGAATCAGAAGGAATAACATTTACTCTGTTAAATCTTCTTCTGGCCCCCTAATGCTGTGTGATAGCCATCCAACAAAGAAAGGAGATTGCACTGCCAGTGGCTTTATATGAGAAGGCAAAAAAGGGGAAAATTGTGTTTGTAGCTATTTTACCAGAAAAGCATTAAACATCAGTTTGTCTCTCTGCTGTACTTGTTCAGCAAGACAGGCCTGGGACATCTGAGGCATTGTTTATACTCATCAGAGCCACAGAAGGAATTACCCTGCTTAATTGAGATCACTCCAAGCCCAGATCCAAACTCTAAATTAAGCCATGATTACAGAGCTGCACAGTTATGCAGCCATATACTGTAACATACTTTTGCTTTAGTTGTAAAGAGAGGGCAGAATTTGTTATGAGGATGACAAGTAATACATGAATACATTGCTGTACATTCATTGCTAGCTCATACATTTCCAAAGATTATACAAGTGGAATACATGAGTCTGGTTTAATCTGCCTTCCACCCAAACAAATACATATTCTGAATAGCAAAGTGGGTGCAACACAAATCTTTTTTATACAGTCATGAAACACTTCACATTCATTGGGAATTTTCTGGTAAAAAAAAAAGGGGGGGCAAAAAATAATTTAAAAATTCAACAATTTTGAGAAAATGGCTATATTTAATTGCACAAGAATTAAGGAATGGGTGATATATCACTACTTAGAAAGGTGTTTGCCCTTTAAGCCTTTTCTTCTCTCTACATGCATTTCGCAACCACTTCTTTTTGATGAAATTGTTTTCTCCCCTAGTTTTGTGCATTAGGTTGACAATGCCCAGAATTGCCAGACAGTTTTGTCGCTTATGCCACAGACTTTACTATTCCTTTGAACCTGGCTTGTGTAAAAGAAGTTTTTCTTAATAAGTAGTTGTTCATCCTTTGATATGCACATCTGGATGTGCCTCTTATCTGCAACATGGTAATGCTGCTTCCTGAAGATAATGATAAAAGAACAACTGCAAATAACAAAAAAGAAAAGAAAAAAACCAAAAAGGGCAAAAAGCCCCAGATGCCTTCAGAGTTCTTTAAAAAAATCATCGGGGTGGAGAAAAGGGGAAAACTTTTTTGCCTCATTTCTTTGGCTTTTTATAAACAAACCACTCCAAAGAGCAGAATGAAAACAGCTGAAAGATTTACATATAGGAATCAATGGCACTATAGGTGTGATAATACATAATCTCATTGAAAAGTCTTCTATAGCTCAAATAAGACCTTGTTTGGATCTCAGTGTGCTATCTATTATAAATCATAACATAAATATGAATAGTCACAAATTAAAAAGCATATTTCCCAGTGCAGCTGATGAACTGCTGATGGGAAAAGCATTATGTCTGGCACAGAGTTCTTCCAGTGCATGATGCTGTACCATGTTTTGTATCATGGAATTGGCAATATTTTCCTTAACTTTTAGAGCAAAAATGTTTAGCATCACTTTAATCATGCCTCCACCAGTTCTCCAACCAGTTCCTAATCTCAGTTGCTTCATCTATTTTCACCACTGGTTGTTGAGGAAAATGGTTGGTGGGGGCAGGATAAATCCCACTGCACACAAGACACTGCCAAAAGGCATCAGAGATCTCAGTGCTTTCCTTCAAAAGGTGTGATTTGCCTTTTCAATAACTATCTCAAAGTGCTCCAAATAGAAGTTTGCAGGGCCCAAAATAAAGCCAAACTCACAGAAATCTCTGCTTTCCCTATGACACACAGCTGAAGCAATTCCCTTATCTCTGTGAATATTTCACAGCTGCTTTTCCCTGGGACAAATCAGGAAATACAAATCAAACTTTTTGGTCACTGCATTCAGTTGTTAGCTGTCTGCTGCATATCCACATGCAGTGATGGTTAAAAGGTGAACAACAGAAATTCTGCTCCTTATAAAACTGCACTGCAGACACAGGGCTGCGGATAGAGGTGCCGTTCTGAGTACTGAATGCACCAGTGCCTGTGGTGCTGGACCCTTCTTAGCCTTACAGATAACATTCATGAATTGATCCCTCATTAGTATGCAGCAGGCATGGGAAAATGATAAACTCCTATTAACACTGTCATGGCAACTGAAAAAATGGCTGCTTTGGAAGAACAAGGTCCACAACAGAAGAAAAGCAACGGCCTCTTTCCTTTCTTCTGTTTGACATCTGTTGTTTAACATACAAAATTGTATTATAGTGACACACACTAGCACAGGCATAGTTAAAGGTTTGTCAGTGATTGTTATCATTATCAGCTCCTATTTTCAGGGCTTACATGGCTCATCTCTGAAATTTCGCTCCAGGCTGCAACCCGTCATACAGGATTTCAGCCCAACAGCAAAATTGATTGTACAGGTTTTGTCTGGATTATAGCTGAGCAGAGAAGAAAAAGGAAAGTTACCATTAATTAATTCTTCTCCTCTGTGACAAAACCTCACAAAATGTACTGTACATATTGTTAAACTAAGTTAATTTAAATACTCCTCTCAAGAAATTAGAAGTCCAAGGCCTACTTAAAAAATCTTATCAGTTTTTAGCGTGAAATAATGTTAAATCAAGTGGATCTGTTTTAATGCTAAACAAATATAACATTGTTAAGGTGATTTATGTATTTGATATGAATTATGGTTTTGTCATAATATACTACATTTACTTCCAGAAAACAGTTTGTGTCACTTCCTACTGACTCATGGTTCATAGCTTGGATTTTTACCATGTGCAGGTAAGTACCTCGTGTTGTACCTGACTGTAGTTCTGGTGACCTTGGGTCTCCATTTTCTTGTTTTTAAACTGAGGACAATTACTACAGTTATAAAATATTTCACCTGTCGCCCTGTGAAGCAAAATAAGTGCTAAGTATTGTCACGGAGTCTGAATTGATTGGTCAGAGATTCAAAAGGCTAATAATTAGTCTCCCTCATTAAGGAGGGAAATCCATAGGCTGTGACGCTGTACTTAGGAGGGGCTGTGGGAGGGGAAGGTCCTGCTCCCCATGCTGGCTCCTGCCCACCTACCCCTGCCCTGGCTCTGCACCCCTCCAAATTTAACTCCTTCAACTTGACAGAAAAAGCAACTCCAGTAAAACCATGGGGGGCAATGTGGAGACCGCAGCAGCAATTCTGCCATGAAAACACAGACCTCGGCACCCACAATTACAGTTTGACAGCAAGAAAAATAATTAAAACTCTTATTGTTGCCAGGTTAGTTTTATTTGAGCCAATTCCCAATATGGTTTTAGTCTGGATACTCCACAGCCCCCATCTCTGAAAGCAGGGGACTGTGATGCGTTGCTGGTTATCCCAGAGCCCACTGGAGTGATCCCGTGGGGACCTCCTTGCAGTCACTCTTTAGTTGCTTCCTGTGGCCACCTGTGTCCAACCAGACTAGCTGTTGTCTGAAACTGGCCCAGAAACTAAAAAAATACGTGAATAAATAATATTTGATATTTTAATCTTTGTGTCAGGGACTGTTGCTACCCAGGCTGTCCGAAAAACCCAAATGCACAGCTATGTGCTTGGTTATGGTTCTGCATTTCTCCCCCTGTGGTGGCTATGACATCTGCTCCCAGCCTTTGCTCCCAGGTCAGGCACCAGGATAGCCATCTTTTGCTTTTGCCCATTAACTAGTTCATATACAGGACTAATCCTTCTCTCAGTGCTTTACGCTTATGTACTATGGGCTGAGATGCTGCTAAACATCTGACAGAAGGAAAAAGAGAAAAAACAACCCACCAACAAATCTGTCAGTCTGAGGGTCTGGTTTGGATTTTACCTATGTCTCATCTTTTTCATTTCCATGGATTTGGGGCAGAAAGTTCCTGTTGACACAAAGACCCTTATTCCCATGGCCTCCTGTCCTTCCTTGGAAGATCCATCTTCTTTTAAATACAGCCTCCTCCAGCTAATCACACACATTCATCTTACCTAGTTACCTCTCATCACACTTAGCTGTAGCAAGACCCCAGGATTTTCTGGCATTAGGATACCTCCTTTTTATCCAACAAACTGCTATGGGACAACTGCAAGACTGTGATATTTTTAACTGGTTTCTCCATGAGCTGCAAATCATTTACATCCCCTGCCTTACACAACTGCATCTCTTCTGAAAGAAACTATGGAGAAAACAATAAATTTTCCTAATTATGAAATTTATGCAAAATAAATCACCTCATATCTGTGAAATTTGGTGATTAGCATGCCAAAGAGCAACATAGACCTGAATACCATCTGCATCTTTCAAAGGTCTATAAGAAATGCATTTTTCTCCTGTGCACCTGCATCTATTAATTGCTTTCCCACAAGAACTCCCTCTCCTTAAGACTGAAGCTGTGCTGTGTACAGATAAATGTGCAAAGAGGTGATCTAATTTAATTTCCTCTCATTAATAGCTTTCCTCCATGGCAACATATCAACTGTGACAATAAGGACACCTGAGTATACACATAATCTGTGCAGACTCCTTGTAGGTGAAAGCATATCAAGCTTATTAAATGAAACAGAGAATTTTTGAAGGTGTTTCAAGCAGTTTGTTGAGAGTTAATTGACAAGGGTAATATTTCAAGCTGAAGACATGGGTTTATAAGCGGTTGTAGGCAAAGACAGGCCTAGGATTTTAGGTTTTTTTGTAGATGCTGCTAGATCTTCATTATCCCTGCAAAGTTATTACACAAAGGGGGAAGAAGGCCTGCCTCCTCTTAACACAGTTGAGGGTAGGAGGCGGCAGTGCTCTCCCACCGAACAAGGGGCAGGGCGAGAGGTGTGAACCCAGCGCTGCCATCCTCCCATTACTCTCACCCAGTTGTTAACTACAATGCTGGGCTATTTAAATGCTAATATTATTTAGCATGAAACAATCATTCAGGTTGGAGTCCCGGATTTTCTGTGGGGGGAAAGAAAAAAGAAACTTTGAAAACATTGCCTTGCTGTTCCCCAGGACAGCTCCTCACTCAAATGTATTTTGGGAAGGACATGCTGACAGTGCCTCACAGTTGATACAGGGGGGTTGTTTTTTTCAGTTCTCTATAGTTTCAGCTAGATCCTTGTTAAATATAGACAAGTTTTGCTTTTACCTGGTTTTCTGTTCTTTATCTGAGTGTGATTTTGTGGGTTTTCTCTGTGTCAGATCTCATAACACTCTGACAGTCTCTTCATTATTTTTCAGAAGAAAGGTAGAAATAGAAAACCTATTGCAAATGGGTAAAGTGCAAGTCCCAAGTTGAATTTCATTGTGTTACCCCATTTGTGAAGAGGAGAGGAAGAAGACAGATCACAAAGTGTACTTTTGTGTTGGATCATTTCTTAGATAGCAGTTTTCTTTACAGCCTGAGCGTTGAATATCACACGATAAAAACTGCCATTGTTCATATCCCAGTGGCTGGTCTAGGCTGATGACAATCCATGCTAAAAGAAGTCATTGCTGACACTACAAAACAGAAAAGCTGCACTCAGTTTGCACCACTGAAGCTAAGATAATGCACAAAAAGGACACCAAAATCTGCTACTGTCCAGAGAAAAGAACAAAACCAGAGGCCATTGAGGTGGCTGGACAGGAAAACGATGCCAGATGAAGAGCTGAACAAAACTCGCAACTTCCTCACTGCAACACCGACATCCTGGATTTAGAAAATCCTTTCTCAAAGTGATTTAATTCCTTTCAGCTTTCAAAAAAAACCCATAAAAATCATGAAAGTGTATATGTGCTCCCTTAGTTTCCATAGCTGCTGAATGGAGATGCTGCTCTGCTGGCCACCTTTCAGATGGAAGCAAAAGTCCTGTTTTCTAGGAAGGGGGAATGAGATTGGGAAGCAACTGCTCTGACCGGGGGATCTTCCCTCATCCTGGCTCCCAACCGGCTAGGAAGGAGCTGGTCACCCTGGTCCTGGTGCGATCTGCTTGTAGATATGCCCTGGAGCTAAAGATGTTCTATGCCAAGACTCACAGAGTGGTTGTCCAAAAATAATACAGAGCTCAGCAGGAAAAGGGAAATGGAAATGAACTGGAGATTTCTCTCCCTGTCCCTTGTTTTGGCTTTCTGTAACTTAAACTAGAACAACATTTTGCACCCCCCTTCTCCCTCCCCATTTACTGGTCTGGTAAATGTCTACATGGTTTCAGAGTGAAACTGCCAACCTACCCTGGAGGTCAGAAAATTCAGAGCACCATACCAAAACCCTCTGAAGACAATCTGTCTTTGCTGTCACGCTTTCACAATTTCAGTGAGCTCTGGTTTAGCCTGTGTATAAACTGCTTTCACATTTGTGCATGCTCTGAAACTCGATGAGAGAACACTACTTGGTCTGGATCTAAAACGTGTTATTAAACTGAAATAAAACAACAAACCCAAACATAGCAAGTGTTTGTTTCCAAATGAGATTTTCTGCCCCAGTTCTGCAAACTGAGGAGGTTGAGAGATTTGGGAAAAACACGCTTATCTACAGTGAATTCAAACTCTGAGCTTGTGAAGACTCGTGTATTGCCAGTTCCCATGCATTTTTGTTTTTGAATTACACAGTATTTCCTTTAAAGAGTTTTGTGAAGGAGACAGTATCCCAGTGACTATTTTCTTTGAGCCAACAGAAGCAATACCAATTGTGCAGCAAAATGAATTTTCATTGATTTGATAGTCTTCTGAAATACACTGATATGTAAAGCAAATACAAATTTATTCCTTCAGAAGATAATTTGTTGCATTTATCCAGTACCAGTCATTACAGCACTACACAACAGAAGTTAGGGTTAACTACTACTTATTTATAGGGTTACTACTATGAGAAGTGACCATGGAAAAAAGAAGAGAGCAGATCCCCAAATTCAGCCTACAGAAGGAAGTAGCAAACTTTCTCTGTAGCAGGTTCATGGTTTGTGTCAAGGGCATAAATTGCTGTTTGCCAGGGGCAGGCACCAGGTTTTAGTCATAGTTACAACCAGTTTGGGAGCTGAACAAATACTCTGCAGTAAAGTGGGCCCTTGGCACTATTTTCATGACTGTGTTATAGCACTGGTATGCTCAAGCCATCAAATTCCAGTCATGAAGAATGCCACCTTGTCATGCCAGTTTTACAGGTAGTACCTAAGAAATCTCAGACCTGCATTCCCAGTTTTGTTTTTATTATTCCAGTGTACATCAGCAGACCTGTTTCACAGCCTGTAAGTATCTTTGATTACATATTACTCCAGAGGTGCTTGGGGTCAGATAGTAACAGTATTTTGTATTACAGATGTAATAAACAAACAAACAAGGCTGGTAAATGATGGTGATAAAAGATGCTAAACTGGCAACTTAAAGATGGAATGTACACTATATACCTAGAAACAAAAAGGTTCCCCACAGTCAGTCTGACTTGTCCCAGGGAGGTCTGCAGTGGGAAGAAAGCTGTTTAATACTCGAGAAACTCCTTAATAACATTGCCAGCAACAACAACAAAAAAATACTAAAAATATAGTGCATGGTAGTTCGAGTGAGAGTATCAGTGTCTTAGAATAGCAAATGAGAATGGCTGTCAGGGATTGCTGCATGCCCAGACCAATCTCACATTAGAAACTGAGACAAGGCAGTGCTTAGGGAAGAATATGGTTGACAGATGAAGGTGGCTTTTCTTAGTGACTAACTTAGACATCTCT